>QMIH01001885.1:24056-63850 GCA_003987875.1 Clarias batrachus
GACAAAAGTAATACTTGAAAAAAATTCTATGAATGTTAACCAATGAAAGTCAGACATTGCTTTTCAACCATGCTTCAACAGAATTATTTAAAAAAATAAACTCATGGAACAGGCCTGGACAAAAATGATGGTACCCCTAGAAAATACTGAAAATAATGTGAGCAAAGGGACATGTTAATTCAAGGTGTGTCCACTAATTAGCATCACAGGTGTCTACAATCTTGTAATCAGTCAGTGGGCCTATATATAGGGCTCCAGGTCGTCACTGTGTTGTTTGGTGACATGGTATGTACCACACTCAACATGGACCAGAGGAAGCGATGGAAAGAGTTGTCTCAGGAGATTCATAAGAAATTATAGACAAGCATGTTAAAGGTAAAGGCTATAAGACCATTTCCAAGCAGCTAGATGTTCCTGTGACTACAGTTGCACATATCATTTCTCTCTAGAATCCCTTGATAGTCTTGAGATKTMAWTGTHCHCTGCACAGATTCAAGACACCCTGTGCCAGATGCAGCAAAGCAGCCCCAGAACATAACAGAGCCTCCTCCACGTTTCACAGTAGGGCTTCACGTATGACTCTCGAATACTCTGGTATACAGAGGAAATTATGGTAAAATTAATGCCTGAAAGGTGTCTGTTTGGGTTTCAACAAAGATGGCACTAGACATTAAAGCCAAACATCTCCATTTTAGTCTCATTTGTCCGTAGGGCATTGTTGCATAAGCATTAAGGTTTTTGGTTCAGAGCAATTTGCAAACGCCAGTCATACTTTCATATTCTTTCTAGAGGTTTTCTCCTGACAACCCTTCCAAAACAAACCGTACTTGTTCAGTCTTCTTTGTGTTGTCATGGACTTTAGCATGCTCAATGAGGCCAGTGCGGTCTGAGGAATACAATTGTATGAATACATGTTATAATCCTTCCCATTTTAGAACGCTGAACTCCAAATTGTTTGGTAAATTTTTAAAATCTTGTTGATCCAAAATAGATTGATGTTCAGTAACAATTCCTTCTCTAAAACCATTGCTAATATTTTTCTCTAGAGATTTATCAGCTAACTTCTTGGCATTGTGATACGCACCTTAATGCTGCAGAGTAACAAATTGACAATTTCTTTTAAAGCAGTTTTCACACCTGTCGATAATCAAATAATAAGGGTTGATTAGTAGCACCTGGATGCAACTTATCCTCTTAAATATTTGGAAGCAGTAAATGGGTATTGGTATTTTTTACTTTTTGGCTAAATGTTTGTTAAATACTGTAAATAATGGAACAGTAAAACAATTATTACTGTTAAACCTTGGATTGCGAGTATAATTCATTCGGAAAGTCTACTTGTACTTCGAAATACTCGTATCAAAGTGAATTACCCCATAAGAAATAATGGAAACTCCGAATTTGTTCGTACAAAATAAAATAAAAATAAAACAAATTAAACTGCAATTTACCTTTGAAAAGAATCGTGACTAGTGCTATAGATGAGAGCAGAAGCAGGGGGCTACGGTGTAGGATGATGTTCACACCTGGGACCTGGGAATCTAAGCCTTAACTAGGCATTATTAGAAAGGCTCAGGTTTAGACAAAAATAAGCATATATTATTCTGAATACAAGCTCTTCCCATCTTATTTCTACCAGTATATTAAAACATATATATTTTTTTAAGGTTAACCTTAGCAGTCCTGGGCATAATTACACAGAAAAAACGTTTTAATCGTTTAAATTCAACTTTGGAGTAAACCACCAATAAACATTAAAAAAGGATCTGACTGTTTCCACTGATACTTTTAGCTGCCGTGTAGAACATTGGTCATAAAAAATGACAGCAAAAATCAGTAACACTGGTGCTCTAATGTTAACTAATGTTGCACAGAGATATTGAGATGTCACTTCTTCCCCGAAACAGTCCTGTGTTTTAAGCAGCTCAATTTAGGGTGGAAACAGTGATTTTAGTTATATGGTACAATTTAACAGCTTTAACTAATACTGCACTACATTGGACAACTGACAAATAAACATTTAATAGTAAAGCAAGGAAAAAAGCAAGCAAATTGACAAAATTTCTCAGTACAAACTAGGGCTGGAATGATTCCTCAAGTAAATCGAGTAATTCGATTACAAAAAATGATCGAGGCAAAATCTTCTGCCTCGAAGCTTCGTTTAATTAATTTTAAAAGCTTGCATTTTGTTTTTGCGCAATTATTTGTTGACAGAACACTTTTTTTTTTATTTTTACCCCCGATTTTCTCCCTAATTTAGTCGTGTCCAATTCCTCCCCGTCACTAGGGGGCTCCCACATTAAGACTACTACTGCCACTCAGCCGGGAGGGCCGAAGACTATCACGTGTTTCCTCCGAACCACGTGACGCCAGCCGACCGCATCTTTTTCGAACTGCTTGCGCACGCACCGTTGGGAGCGTCGTAACACACTCGGAGGACAGCGCTATCCGCTCCTTCTGTTGCGCGAGCTCACAGATGCCCCTGGTTGGCTGTAGAGCCGTGATTAATGTGGGAGCACTAAGTACCTCTCATCCGGCCCCTCTGAGAGAGCTCGGCCAATCAGCTCTCTCTAGATCTCCGGCTGCGGGAGGTTACAGCATCACCCGGGATTCGAACTAGCGATCTCCGGGTGATAGGGCGAGTTTTGACACAGCACGCTTCCGGGTGCAAGCCACCAGTAAACACCAACGAAGTAGAAGTGTTTACGTCACCCACAAAGCGGAAGGAAACAACAAACCGTTAGCTGTGTATTGATTTGAGGGAGCGTTCTGTTGCGGGCTGCAAAATGGAAGGGAGCGATAAAAATATCAGCGTGACCAAGAGAAGAAGAAAGCAGAAATCATCAGTAAAGGCTTATGTTATGCCAGAGGTGTAGATCTGGAACCTTTTAGTTGCACAAACTAGTGTTTTTGTGTAATTATTTATTTTAATGTGTGCCTTAGTTTTTTTTATCCTTAAAGGCACTTGAAAAACTTTTTTTTTTTTTTTTGCATCCGAGAAAAGGCTTTAAAATAAGAATATATGGTGCTGTAATGCACTTAATTAATCTCAGTCAACTTTAATACCCCTCTCTCACCCACGTGGTTTCACGCGGTGGCCGGAAGTACGGTCCTTCATGATTCACCGCAAGTGTTGGCGCTGTGATTACGTTTCCATGCGCGAAAAATTAAATATGTTTAAGCCGCCTTAAAAACATGTTTAAACGTTAAATTTTTTTGGTGGACCTTGCAGAACTTTGTGCAAAGTCCGCGGGTAGTCGCGGCAGCTGACAGTGCCTAACACCGCATCTCACTGCAAGTCAAACCGCATAGGTGAGATAGGTATTCCTACTATTGTGAAAAATGACTGTTTATTTTTGATAAAATGCTGTGTGCATTTAAAAAATAAAAGTAGATTTTTCTAAAAAGAACAATTAATCTTTGTTTCTCTTATATATTTTACATCGCTGTTTAATTGATTATATTTTTGGTAGAATACTCGATTACTAAAATATTCAATAGGTACAGTCCTAGTACAAAGATTACAAGAAGTGCATTACGAGTAAAATCTTTGTACCTTTTAGCTGCTTGGGGCATTATTTTCTTCTTGTCAAAGAATCAAGCTGATAAAATTTTAAATAGTAGCTAGGTTATTTTTGGTCTTTCACTTGCACCAGTCCATAAGTACTTACTTTTGTTAATTTACAGAAATATTATCAAAATCCTCAGCTCCTATTATTTCTTGACCATCTGACATTAAAGCTTTCTAAACTCCGCTATTAGACTAACGTCCAAAACGTACGCTAAAAAAGTTCATAAAGCAAATTTTAAATGATCCTTTAGTACTGGAAATATGTCCTGGAGGGTAACATACATTCCCGGGTCAGTTCATTAGGTACAACTGGCCAGTACTGGATTGGACCACTTTTGCCTTTATTACTGCCTTAATTCTTAATGGCATAGATTCACTAAGGTGCTGACCTGACAGAATTGCTCAGTTGCTGCAGATTAGTTGACTGCATATCCATGATGTGAATCTCCTGCTCCTTACTTTAACTTCACACACACACACACACACACACACACACACACACACACACACACACACACACACACACACACACACACACACACACACACACACAGCATCTGAGCGTACAAACGGAAACACTTATCTGTTAGGATTTATTTTAACTTTTTTTTTTTAAGGGAAAGTGCTGGTTAATTTGTTTTATTTTTACTTATTAAGTACTTTTTTAATTTAAGATAACATTTATTTTTACTTAATTATTCATATGTATTTATTTTTTTTGGGCTGTGGAACGAATAATTTGAGTTTCCATTCATTCTTATGGGACATGGGGGGGGCGGGTTTTTCTCCGATTTTCTCCCTAATTTAGTCGTGTCCAATTCCTCCCTGTCACTAGGGGGCTCCCACATTAAGGCTACTACTACCACTCAGCTGGGACGACCGAAGACTATCATGTATTTCCTCCGAACCACGTGATGCCTGCCAACCGCCTCTTTTCGAACTGCTCACTCACGCACCGTTGGGAGCGGAGTAACACACTCGGAGGACAGCGCTATCCGCTCCCTCCGCTTGCATGAGCTCACAGACGTCCTGACTGGCTGTAGAGCGGTGATTAATGTGGGGGCACCAAGTACCTCTCATCCCTTCCCTCTGAGAGAGCTCGGCCAATCAGCTCTCTCTAGACCTCCGGCTGCGAGAGGTTACAGCACCACCCGGGAATCGAACTAGCGATCTCCGGAAGAAAGGGCGAGCACTTTACCACTGCATCCTCATCCTCATACTGTGAAATAACATATATGGCATGAGGTAAAAATAATGTGAAATGGGTAAAAACAAAAATTATTTATACATAGTCACACATAATTCACGACATAGTCTGTTTTATATATTTAACAAACAAATATGTCCGTAAGCTGACAAATCTAATGGTGCATTCACACCGAACACGCGAGAGCGTCAAAGCGGCTGGAAGTCATTCATTTTCAATGTGAGCCGGCGGCGAAGGGCGGTGAAGAGCGGCACGGCGAAGGGAGTTGAAATCAGCTCAACTTTAGGGTAATGAGCTATGACACGGTTGAGCGGCAACCAATTAAAAGCAGAGGTTCTCTGCTTGAGAGGATTCCGTGGAAAGCAGTCCTGTAAAAACTGGCGTTGGCGGCAGGGCGGCGAGAGCGAAATTTGACGCTCTCGCCGCGTTCGGTGTGAACGCACAATAAAGCCAACACAGTGGACCCTCGGCATACGAACGTCCCGGCTCAAAAATGTTTAATCATAAATTAAGATTAAGTGAGGTTTAATTGAACTTCATGTTTTTGTAAGCAAAAATATAATTATAGTGTTGGGAATTACTAATATTGGTAATATTCTTCCGTGGCCGGAATGAGTTATCTGCATTTACATTATTTCCTTGAAAATATTCACTGTATATACACTATAACTTATTTAAAGAGAAAAATGTCTTTCTTATGATTTCTAATGCGGTGGTTACTCACTCCAAGAGAATGGTTCTTTGCAGGAAGTTACAACCCCTCTAAACACGTGCTTAAGTTTTGGTTTTTGGTTTTAAGTAAAAAACATAAAACAAATAAGGTTGGTCCCCTAAAAAAAAACTTCCCTAACAAATGCAATTGCTTTAGGAGAGGTTTGTAAATGCAAACTTTTTTTTTTTTTTACCATATCACAGTTTCCTGTGCAGTAAGAGGGAGGGTCCAAATCGCAGAGACAAAGCAGAACAAATCCCCATTACTTTTATAAACAATCCTTTTAAAGACTTGCATAACATGTAAACAAGTGTACATACTGACTGATGTTGGCGACAGTGTCCATCCAACTCCGCACTCTCACTTTATTTCTGACATTGGGGGGGTTACTGAACTCATGGATAATTGCAATGTGGTATGGGTAGGGACCACTGAACAACTTTCTTTCCAGGGCCAATGAGTCAATCTGGAGAGAACAAGGAATTTTTATGAGCTCATACACAATTAACATATTCAACACATTTAAATTCTTATGCACATTTAAATGCTAATATTTCAACAGTGTCTGTGAAATGGGTAAAAAAAAGAATTCATTAAAGGAAATTTCAATTTTATGAAATAACTTTTTAAAAAGTTATTTCATGCACAAAATTTACTTGTATTAAAAAAAACAGTAAAAAAAAAACTTGGAGACATAAGCATCATAAAAATAACTGATCATATCTGACAAACCATTTTTAAAATGAACACAGTAATGTCTGACCTGTTTCATAGGGCGCAAGTAGACAATGCGATTTCTTTCAGCAGGTATGCGTAAAACCTGATCCAAGACCTGTTCTATGTCCAGCTTCTTGCACTGAGCATAATCAAAGCGGTTTACTATGGGAGTATTCTGCACCTTTAGGTGCTTCAGCACCCTGCAGCGAGTGGCTATATAAGAAAACATCCAGGCAAAATCCAGTAATCAGTGTTGGGGAAATTGTATATAGACCATACTTAGCCAAGTCTCCACAATCATTAATTCAAAATTAACTAACTCACCATGGATAAACATCATTTTAGGGCAGTTCTTCACGACCAGGTCTGTGATGCCACAGTTTGAGAGTGTAATTCCCACTAGATTCTTGGATTTCAATGTGAGCACCTAAAAAAAGCAAAGTTGTCTAATTCAATACATTTTGATATTTATACTTTCAAATTTCAGGCAGCCCACCTGTACATGGTCATCCTCAGTCACTGGGTCACTGGTGCTGGTTGATTTGTCTGCAGTGTGCTTTCTTTTCACCGTAATCCGCGGATAAGGTTTGGAAAGTCCTACAGGGATAATGGTAGGTCAATATAATATTCACTTTTTAATATTTAGAATTGTGATAACCATCCCCAGTCTAAATATTTAAACAAAATAACAACCACATTCAAACCATTTTGGCCATTAAAATTATATACAGTTATATACAGCCCACTCCTAAAACATTATTTTCATTAGTAAGGCAATTTCTTTCACACTGAAAATGTTTGGGTCTAAGATCAAAAGATGACTATGAAATGCAAGTACAGGGGGAGCACAATCTTCTTGTCTTCTTGTGCCAGTCCCAAGTTTTGATAAATGCAGAGGATTGTGGCAGGAAGTGCAACCAACGTAAAACATTTGGCAAAATCAATCATGTGAATCATTAACATGACTGGATTAGTTGCGGCCACGGTCAACAATGTTAGAAACGCCACCAGTGCTGTTGGCCTATACGGTGCTGGTGGAAATTGGTTTTCTGTTGGTTGAAAAAGGAAAGGAGGAAGGCATAGTCGTAGGCAGAGATAGAAGTGGAAAGGCAAGAGTTTAGGAGTGACAGTAGGGACTTTGCATGTTGGGACTATGACAGGGAAGGCAAGAGAGTTGGTTGACATGATGCATAGAAAGAAGGTTTCCAGGAGACCAGGTGGAAAAGTAGCATGGCTAAAAGCTTACAGTAGGATCCAAGTTGTTGGTGTGGTGTTACCATGGTGTGGATAGGAAAAGAAATTAAGTAGGATTTATCCTGAAAGAGAAGTTTGTATGGAATGTTCTTGTGATGAAAAGAGTATGACGTTCAATGTTGTTAGTGGTTATGCCGCATAGTTAGAGTTAGAAGAGAGGGAAAATTTGTTAGATGAAGTGATGCAAAACATCACCAAAGGTGAGAGAGTGATGATTGGTGCAGATTTTAATGGACATGTTAGGGAAGAGAACAGAGGTGATGAGAATGTGATGAGTAGGTTTGGTCTTCAGGACAGGAATACAGGAAGACAGGATGGACTTGGCAGTAATGAATACTTTCTTCCAGAAGAGGCAGGAACATAAGGATACGTATAAGAGCAAAAGCAGAAGCACTAAGATGGACCTTTTCTTGATGGTCGTTTTCATTACGTTGTAATGTGAAAGAGATTAGTGACAAAGTATTGGTAGGGGAGAGTGTAGTCAGACAACACAGGATGGTGGTGTGTAAAATGACCCTGGTGGTGAGAAATATGCAGAGAGCAGAGGACCAAGTGGTGGAAAGGGAAGGATATTGTGTACTTTTTTTTATGGGGGTTAAGACAGGCTTTGGGTAGTCATGAGGTGCTTTCAATTGACTTGACAACTACAGCTAATGTGATTAGGGAGATAGGTAGGAGGGTACTTGGTGTATTAGCAGAAAAGTGGACAAGGAGACTTGGTGGTGGAATGAGGAAGTCCAGAAGTGTATACAGAGAAAGAAGTGGGACTGAGAGAACTGAAGAGAGAAGACAGGAATACGGGGAGGTGCAGAATAAGGTGAAAGTAGAGGTGGCAAATGCCAAACAAAGGGCATACGAGGACTAGACTGGTTGGCCAGGTTGGCAGGGCCAGAGATAGAGATGGGAAGGAGGTGCAGCGGGTTAGAGTGATTAAAAATAGGGATAGAAATGGAGGGTGAATGGAAGATGAAAGGAGTTTGAAGAATTGATGAATAAGGAAAATGAAAGAGAACCAAGAGTAGAAAAGGTGACAATTGTAGGACAGGGAGTAGCAAAAATTATTGAGAGTGAAGTGAGGAGGTGGTTAAAGAGGATGGAGAGCGGAAAGGCAGTTGGTTCTGATGACATATTTGTGGAAGTGCTTAGGAGAAGTGGCAGCAACGTTTCTGACTTGTCTGTTTTTTTTTACAAGATCTTGGAGAAGATCCCAAAGGTATGGAAGTGTACTGGTGCCGATTTTTAAAAAACAAGGGAGATGTGCAGAGCTATGGTAACTACAAAAGAATAAAGCTGATGGGCATACAATGAAACCATGGGAAAGAGAAGAAGAAGTTAGGTTAAATCCAGAAGTTAGCATATGTGAGCAGCAATGTGGTTTCATGCATAGAAGGTGTACAACAGATGCAGTGTTTGCTTTGAGAAGGCTGATGGAGGTGTACAAAAAAGGTAATAGGGAGTTGCATTGTGTCTTTCTAGATTTATAAAGAGGTGTATGACAGGGTGCTGAGAGAGTAGCTTTGGTATTGTATAAGCTAGTCTGGAGTGGGAGAAATGTATGTTAGAGTGGTGCAGGATATGTATGAGAACTGTAAGACAGTGGTGAGGTGTGCTGTAAGTATGACAGATGAGTTCAAGGTGGATCAAGGATAGGCTCTGAGCCCCTTCTTGCTTTCTCTGGTGATGAACAGGATGACAGATGAGGTTAGACTGGAGTCTCCATGGACTATGATGTTTGCAGATGACATTGTGCTTTGTAGTGAGAGCAGGGAACAGGTGGAGTAAAGTCTGGAGAGGTGAAGGTATGCTCTTGCTCACAGCTAGATAGAATACATGTGTGTGAATGAGAAGGACCCAAGTGTAACAGTGAGGCTACAGGGGAGGAGAGGTGAAGAAGATGCAGAACTTTAAGTATTTAGGGCAAACATCCAGAGAGCAATGGAGAGTGTGGAAAGGAGGTGAAAAAGCATGTGTAGGCAGGTTGGCAAGAGAATCAGAGAGAATGAAAGGAAAGGTGTTCAAGATGGTGATGAGACCACACTGAAGTACTGAAGAAAAAATAGGAGGCAGAGATGGAGGCAGAAGAGCTGAAGATGTTGAGGTTCCCTTTGGGAGTGACTAGAAGAGATAGGATCGACAATGAGTGCATCAGAGGGAGAACCATTGAAAGGGAACAGCCGAAAGACAAAGATGATGATCAAAAGATTACTATGAACCGAAAATTTCAGTTTTAATTTTATGATGTTTCCATCTATATGTGTTGATGGGTTTCATTGATGAAGAGTGCATTTTTTGCAAAAAAGGATAGACCAAGGCGGCACGGTGTTGTAGTGGTTAGCACTGTCACCTTGCACCTCCAGAGTCCGGGTTCGATTCCCGGCCTGAACAGGTTGACTCAAATACGTACAAAGAATCAGAATCTACCAAACTAATGGAAAGACCACAGTGTGCAACAAGAGGGTAATATATATGATTTGTGAGGCAGGCATAGTGGAGGTAGTCATGGCTTGGGCTTGCATGGATGTTTCTGGAACATACTCAAAAACAAAACACACTGCTTACATAACATAAAAGGATTTCTTTCTAGGGAAAACATTCAGAGGTCCAAGTCTTTCCAAGTCAATCCTCATCCCTTAACCCAACTGAGCATCCATTTCACCAGAGAAGAATGAAGGAAAGATTCCCCAAAGCAAACAACAAATGAACAATGCTGTAGTACAAGCATGGGAAAGCGACACAAAAAGGAATGCAACAGTTTGATAAAATCAGTAGGATGGTGGCTTGTTACAGTTATTGTAGGCTTAATGCAAGTTTAATGTTTTACTTTTGGATTCTCCAATTGAATTGTAGAAACATTGTTTTCGTTTTTCTTTTTGCAAAGATTTCAAACAAACTTCTTTCATGTCATCATTCTGCTTATTGTTTATAGAATTTTGAGAAAAATAATTATATAATATATATCAAAGTAATTTAATCCATTCTAAAATAAGGCTGTAACAGCAAAATGTGGAAAAAGTGAAGCGCTGTGAATACTTTTCAGATGCACTGTAGCTCCACAAAAAAAAAGTCTAAAAGAGGAATGTCGTTAACAAAGCTACACAAGGCCAGAATGATTTTGTGTATGTGCTCTGATTGGCATCTATCTATATAATCTATCTGCTTTATTTGTATTGCAGAAAAAATTGTAAAACGGCTTTAGCTTTTGTGAGCTTTTTTATTTTGGCTAATGTTACCTAGTTTGAAATAGTTTTGAAATAGTTCACTCTGCTCTGACCGCATTGGTCATACAGGCTTCTAGTCCACTGGTCTTAGATGTAGCTTATGTTGAAAAACTGGGTCTGGAGAAGTTCAAGAGGTAACTTGCAGCCAGAGCGAGTTCTGTTCTAGGCCCCAGGCAAGTATCATATAAGGTTTACAAGCGCTGCCCAGGACTCCTCCGAATCCTCTTGAAGATTCTCAGAGTGATTTGGCGAAGAGGGTTCACTGCAGAACAAGGAAGGCAGGCGCAGGGCGTCTGGATCCCCAAAGAAGGAGAATTTAACAAAACTGGAGCAGTTCCGATCCATCTCACTCCTCAGTGTGGAGAGCAAGATCTTCTTTAGCATTTTAGACCAAAGGATGACAGACTTTCTACTGAAAAGTGTATCAACACATTGGTACAGAAGGGCGGCATACACAATTAATAAGGGAAGCAAGTGAGGGAAATGGAGATTTAGCTGTGCTTTGGCTGAACCTTGCCAATGCAAATGGGTCAATCCCCCACAAGCTGGTTGAGACGACTCTAGATGGACACCAAATACCCTGTAAGATCAAGGATCTCATTCTGGATTATTACGGAACCTTCAGGCTGAGAGTTGCATCCGGGAGCATTACATCAAACTGGCACTGGCTTGAAAGGGATCATTACTGGCTGTACAATTTCTCTGATGCTTTTTTCTCTTGCAGTGAATACATTGGTCAAGGCTACTGAAATGGAGTGCAGAGGCCACCTGTCCAAGTCTGGGATCCGGCAGCGTTTGAACAGAGCCTATATGGACAACTTGAAGTTCACCACCACATCAGTGCCTGGGTGCAGGTGGATTTTTCAGGGCCTGGTTAAGCTCATTTCTTTGGCTAGAATGAGCTTCAAGCCAACAAAATCAAGGCCTATAGTACTGAAGAGAGGGAAAGTGTGGCTTGAGAAACAATGAGAAACCAGTCACTAGCCTAGGTAAGGTTTTTGACGGCAGCCTCAGAGATACTGTGTCAGTTCAGACAACTATTAAGCAGCTTGGTTGTCAGCAGTAGACAAGTCTGGTTTACCTGGGAGATTCAAGGCATGAATATACCAGCATGGCATCCTTTGGCTGCGTTTGGTGTACGAAGTGTCTATGTCTACAGTAAAGGCCCTGGAGAGGAAGATCAGCTGCCATGTCTGAAGATGGCTTGGAGACACAGTCTCACTAGTGTAGCACTGTATGGCACGAGCAATAAGCTTCATGTTCCCATCAGCAGCCTGGAGAAGGAGTTCAGGGTTTCTCGTATAAGAGAGGCACTAGTCTACCAAAGCTCTGGAGATAACAGCTGCAGGCATTGAAATGCGAAAGGGAAGGAAATGGAGAGCATGAGAGGGACTAAACACAAGGCACTTGTGGGCACAGTGGCAACAGCGCAAGCAATCCCAAAGCCACAGTATGACAAGGCTCAGAGCAAAGATAGACGCCACTTGGTCCAAGAGGAGGTCCGAGAAGGTATTGAAGAGATGAGGACCAGCAGGGCCGTGAGCATGTGGCAGCACGGGGGCAGGAGCGCTGGAGAGGACACTTACCTGGAACGACATCTGGAAGGCAGAACCACAGCATGTTAAGTTCCTGGTCCAAGCTGTTTACGATGTGCTCCCCAGCCCAACCAACCTGCAGGTCTGGAGCAAGAGTAAAGTTCCAACATTCCAACACACTGTTCCGGACAAGGGTCCCTGGAGCATATTCTAAGTGGCTGCCCACCTGCCCTTGGAGAGGGCCGCTACCGCGGTTGACACAATCAGGTCCTGAAGTGTGTGTAAAAGGCCATTTTACATGGAGTGGCAAACAACAAATATGTTGGTAGCCAGAGATGAATTGCTTGTGTAAGGGCTGGTGAGCAGCTGCAAGCAGAGCAATAATCAGCCAGCCTGCTCTCATCGGGATCAGACTGGGAGCTACGGGTTGAGCAGGCAGCTCAAGTTTCCAGAATTTAAAACATCAAAATCGTTGAGACCTGAGGTTGTTCTAACATCTACTTGTACTCTTCCAAGCAAGTTCTTTTGTTGGAACTGACCATCTCATGGGAGGACTGCGTGGAAGAGGCAAATGAGCTCAAGTGGCTCAAGTATCAGGAGCTCATAGAGAACTGCCAAAGGAGGGGCTGGAAGGCTTGCTGTGAGCCCATAGAAGTAGGATGCAGAGGTTTTGCCGCTCGCTTCCTGTGCAAGATCTTTGCCAGGCGTGGCATCACAGGAGCTGCAAAGTGCAGTCCATCAAGTCCATAAAAGAAGCATCAGAAAGAGCCTCTAGGTGGATTTGGATCAAGAGGTCCACTGCTGGGACACAAGTTGGGGCTTGATCAACACCGACTTTCATTCAAACGGCCATTGCTTACTTTTATGACCAACATGACAACTTCTACTTTCTATACTTTTAACATAACTAATTAATTTAAGACAGAAGAGACTATGCACATATTATGGCGCCTTTTGAACCACACTTTGTTGATAGGTTTAATAAGCTATTTAAAAAAGACAGTGTTAATGCACCGCTTAATGGGCCACACGCTTGCTTGTGGATGAAGAGGTATGTGTGTTTGCTTCTGCCATTAGAGTTGTCAGAGATAGCCTTACCATAAACACATCCATGTGCCGAGAGGCTGAAAGGAAACCCCAAAATAAATGGTGTAATTTGCACCCAAAGAGCATCTTCTTAATTTAATATATGAATTACTGTTGGTTGGTAGATCATCAAATTCTTATTTTACTTACTGAAATGCAAATCAATTTATAACATTGATCTAATGTGTCTGTGAATATACTCAGTATCCCAGGTGATTTTATCTGGAAGTTGAGTCATGTCAACTGGATGACTTTAGTTTAGAAGAAACCTTTCACTACTTTTCCAAAAATAGCTTCAGTCTCAAAGGGAAGGAACCTCTGACTTTGTAGGACTTAAATATCAGGAACTTTCCAACTTACCTTAGACTGAAGAAGCTACCTTGGAGTAGTGAAACGTTTCTACTAAATTAAGTCATCCAGTTGACATAACTTCCAGATTTATAAAAATACTTTGTATGCCTATACAAATTTCTTAAAAAATTTGGATGGCTTTTGTATGGTTCCACTGTACTTTAAAATTGTGATTAATCGTGATATATTTTTTAAATTAATTGACAGCATTAATACACACACAGAAGTGTTCAATTATAATTTTTTTTTGTCAAAATCTTCTTATTGCTTCCACAACATTTAATAGAGTAAATTATAATATAATATATTTATAACAATATATTTGCTGCCGTTTTGCAGGCTGGTGGCGTCCAAAGTTTTGTGGTGGTATTTAGATTTGTTGTTTAAATTATGTTTTTTTTTGTATAAAAGGAAAAAAGCAGCAGGTTTTTATGGTTTAATATTTATTGGACTTCCCACTTTTCCCCCCATTTTTGCGCTTTACGGAGAACGTGCAAGTTTCTTCGTCTACGAACAACAAGCGGAATCCATCTCCTAACAACAAAACTCAGGGTGTATTATAATGATCAATATTTAGCTTGTTCAGTGTGTGGAGTGCAGGATGTTTAGACATTCTTCTTCCGTTGTACGATATTAGTGTTAGAGGAGCGCATCCAGACTTTGGGGAGGGTTAGAGAGAACGAAAGCAGCAGTATTCCTGCAGTGGAAAATCTGGAGGTAAAATCTGGAGATAACCAGCCCCTGAATCCTGCATTAGAGCCCTCACAGCGGGGCGAGTGGGTGACAACTCGGTGGCAAATTCGCTCATCCAAAGCCAAGGAAAGCCCACTGGAAAACACCTCCTCTAGAAATTGAAAGTCTTCTCAGACTTGAAAGTCCGAGATTATTTAGGCCTATAGTGGCACCAGCAACAGAGGTTAAGGATTATCCCGGGAGCCAGAGCACCGAACATAGCAGGTAATCTCAGGGTTTTAGGTCAGTATAGGTTCTTAAAGATAGTGATAGATGCTTCCTCAGTCAGAGGATTGTAATACTAACTTTACAGAGGTGTTTAAATTAGTGAAGCCAATGTCCGATGAAGTAGCTCTGGCAATCCCAATGCGACGTGGCGACATAGCTTACAGCAGGGTATGCTCCGAAAACAGCGTGGTCTTTATAGACAATTGGAGTACCTTTGAGGGCAAAGGTTACTGTGGGACAGTATTGCTCTCATTTCTTGTAGTATAGCACATAGTGTCAGAACAGGTTAATAGTTAATCAGTGATTTTTTTTTATCTGCCCCACGGCCATACTCTGAATTTCTCTGGGAATTTGAAGATTTCCTCTCAATCTAAATTGTGAGTATTTCAAATGGCATGGAAGAAAAACGGCTTGAAATATAGAAAAGCTAGTAGTGTTGCTAGATCAACATATACTGTATCTGCACTCTTATAGAAAATAACAAAAAATATCCTAGATTTTTATTTAATACTGTAGCAAAATTAACCAGGAATAAGAGCACTTCAGAAATCTCCACATTAACATGTTATAGTGAGGACTTCATGTCTAACTAATTTCACTCCTCTTTTCTGCAAAATCATCAACCCTAGATCCTATACCGACACATTTTCTCAAGCAGATAGTACCACCAACAAATAGAAACCCTGCAGAGAATAATTCATTATTCACTCAGCAGTGGGTATGTTCCAAAATCTTTTAAATTAACAGTTATTAAACCACTAATTCAGAAACCTCACCACAACCCTTGTCAGCTATCCAATTTACAGGCCAAAATGAAACCTCCCCTACAAAACAATAGCATACACATTGTACCAGTCAAGATTTAGGCCCACCACAGCATAAAGACACCAAATGTTAAAGTAGTAAATTATGTCCTTTTGGCCTCTGACCAGGGTTCTCTTTGCTTGTGTCACTTGACCTCAGTGCACCCCTTGGCACCACTGATTGCAGTATTCTCCTTCACAGATTAGAAAAGCTAGTAGGAATTAAGGGAACTGTTGTCTCCTGGCTTAGATCCTATTTGACTAATCGTTATCAATTTGTAGATTTAAATGGTGACTATTCTGCCTGTTCTCAAGTTAAGATTCCACAGAGTTTGGTTTTAGGCCCACTGCTTTTTTCTTTACATGCTTGCAACATAATTCGTAAGCATGGTGTTAATTCATGGTACGAGCATGTCACCCCAATCGTATCCACACTGAATTGGCTCCAAGTGAAATTTTGCATCAATTATCAATCATCTACTTTTGTTGTATAAAGCATTAAATGGTCTTGCACCGCAGCATCTGAGGGAACTGCTAGGATGCAGGCTGCTTGTCAGTACCACATATTATGAAATCTACAGCATGGGGCAGAGCTGTTTCTTACAAAGCCTCAAAGTAATGGAAGAGCCTTCAAATTAATGTGTGGAAGTCAGACACAGTCTCAGTGTTTAAGTCTAGACTCGAGGACTGCAGTCTCTCACTAGTTCAGGACTGAAATTTTATACAGTCCACCCAAGCCTCCAATAATGAACTCGACTCCAGATTAACTTAAAGACATCAACTGTTATATTGAACTTCCATCCGTCTAACAGACAGTATGAATGCAAAACAATTCCTGCTATCTGTTATCTCCCAAAGGAATGTGTTCCCTTTTGAGTCTCGTTTCTCTCTCAAGGTTTCTTCCTATTGCCATCAGGGAGTTTTTCCTTGACACCGTCACCCACGGTTTGCTTATCAGAGACTAATCATTTTGATTTGTACACATTTTTCATTTCACATTTCCATATTTTCTTTTGATTAAGTAAAGCTGCTTTGCTACAATGACAATTGTCAAACACTACTCAAATTACATTTAAAATTAAATTGAAAGAATGATCACAACAAATATTCATTTGATTTGTATTCCTCTTTTGTTCATTTACTTTCTATATTGTTAATGGATCAAAACTATTAACGCATCTATTTCTGAAAGCAATCTTAAGTCACTGCATTTTTCCCCATACATGGCTGAAATGTTTGAACAGTACTTCATATGAAATATCAGTCAAAGCCGATATATTGCCTATTAATAAAAAAAAGATATTATTATTTCAAAGTAAAATATTTTCAACGTATAGCAAAAACAAGATAATTGGTCTAGTTATATTACATTCAGAGGGGACTGTATAATACATGGATATAAAAAAGATCAGTAATAGAAATTACTTACCAGAACAATCTGGGTTTATTAGTATAAACTAGGTATCATGCATCAAGGATTTATGAAGTTTAATTATTAATGGACATTATAATTAACTTCACGAATAAATTTAGTTTTGAAGCAGGCTTCTGTTGCTTAACTCTATTGTCCTTACCCGAGTCAGGTGCTAGGGGAACAGAGCACAGTCTACTGCAAGCACGGGTCATTGGTCGACTGGAAAACATGTTTTTGGAAGTTGTATGGGACGCCACTCTATCCTGGTGACCTATTGTGGTGGGGTCTACTTTAGCTCTCTGCTTGGGAATATGATGAAATGATCGGCGCTCCTCTCCTCCTGGCTGATTGAAGGTGGCAGACGTACTGCCCTCTGTGCCTAAGTTAGTCCTGCTACAAGTGCAGTATGACCTTAGATTACTTTCATCCCTTCCTCCTGCATCTTGGGGCCTTCCAAGATTACCCGATTTCACCCTCCAGTCAACAGAGCAGACACAGCCCCCATTATTTTGGTCCTGGCCAACATCCACTGCTGTTTCATTGGCTGCTTTCATGTCTGCTTTGATCTGCTCACTGGTCACCTGGCAGCCTTTCTCACAGCTTGGATATTGCGCCCCCCATCGGCGTAATGGGGTTTTTCCTTTGTCTATCAAAAGAAAGCAATATTTAGTAAAAGGGAAATTTCTATTTGAACATTTAATGAGGAGTGATATCGGATTATACATTACCTCTTGTGGCTAGCTTATCTAAATCATCAGTCTTCTCCTGAATGTCTGTCTTATGGTACTTTTGAGGGAAGCAAAAAGTACCTTGGGACTTATCAACAGCTTCATCATCATCACTGTCAGAGTCAGACACTACTACTGGAATTTTCTTTATGACAGGCTGTACTCCACTGGGCCCTACAGAAGGGCATCACATTAATTTATACATTTATGACAAAAATACTCCACAGGGCTCAAAGAATGTGGACACCTGACGGTCACATCCACATCATGTTTTATACACTTTCTGTTCAACAAATTTGCATAGTTATTAATGCATGACACTCTTGACACAGAGATTAGTTTAAATTAGGTTGGCCAATACTGATTTCCAATTTCTAAAAGGTTGGACCTGCCAATACTGATTTTGACTTTTCTATAAACATAAAATGTTTACGTGAACATCTTTAATGAACAATTCAAATATGTGTATAAGATAAAGCTTGCACTACTGCTTGATTTAAAATGGGAAATTTGCATAACGAAACTGAAGTACCCAAAGGAAACCCACCAAGCACGGGGAAAACATACAAGCACACAGAGTTGGGAATCAAACCCGGACCCTGGAGGTGCAAAGCGAATGTTTTGTACGAATAAAATACTGTTACAAATGAAAAATCAACAGGAAGGACAAAATACAGTGACCCTGAAGTACGAAACATAATGTCATTTAACAAAACACAAATGACATATTCCAAGACACAAACATTTCGTAAACACAAATACATTTAAAAATTTAAAAACATTCTGGTTTGTGATGCATTTCCTGCTTCCTTAGTGGTGTCAGGGATAGTTGAGCTAGATTTAAACTAGAGAAGAGGAGATTGAATTAATTAGAGATCATTTAAATGATGGATTGTCATATGAAGACATTTGTAACATGCTTTAATGTCAACCCACCACAGCACTAAAACGGGCATTCAAACACTGAAAACATGCTTGAAAGCAACATGATGAGAAGCTACTCTTTAAGAAGGGCCGTTAGAAGGGTCATCTTATCACAAAACTCACCGATTCCCATGTTTTGGGAATCCTGGTTATGTTTTTATTAAGTTTTGGTTTTTGTGTTTTGGCAAATATGGTGTTTTGTGAAATGTCATTGTGTCTTATGAAATGTGGTTGTGTTTTGTAAATGTATTTATTTATTTATTTTTGGATTTTTTGTTTCGTTTCGGGAAACATCCTTTTGTTTTGTACTTTGGCTAACAGTGATGTGCATCTGCGTTTCTTCAGAAGCAAAAGCTTTATGTACATCCTTGTGTGTAAAGTTTTAATGTTTTGTAAATTAATTAACCAGTCGTTTGACCTGTCCGCCATGCTTCAATTGACAGGAGACACACAGTTAAACAAACACATTAACAGCCTGGTGTCATGCACATCTGTTACTACAAAGAACATAAACCATTTTAACATGTCTTGGAGAAATCCTGAAGAATAAAGAGTGCATGCTGTACAGATGCCCGTTCAGAGAGAAACCAGGAAGTCTTAGCTAGAGAGGGAAGAGAGATAGACAAAGAGAGAGAGAGGATAAAAAAGCGTGGGAGAGTTAAATATCAGATTAATATGAGCCTTGAAGGTAGTAGCATAAAAGATTCTACATATTAACATCAGATCCACGAGGAAGAGAGTGGAATTAACTTATTTTATATTAAAAAAAAAACTCCTGCGTAAGGTTACAGTGGGAATAAAGTGCAGACACAGGATTGGCTAGTGTTGTCTTGATTAGTGTACGCATCTGGTTACAGATGGCTGTAGTGCAATTTTACAAAGGAAATGTGCTTCTGTTAAGTCTTTGTCACATATACATTCATACAACAACAAAATTCTTTTCTTTGCATATTCCAGCTTGAAATAAATTGGGTTCAGAGCAGCCATGGTATGCCACCCGAACGCCGGGAGGGTTAAGGGCCTTGCTCAAGGGCGCAACAGCAGAGCTAATTTCGTTTTGCCATTCGGGAGATTGCTTGATCGTCACAGAATTGGGTTCTATCCAAGGCTGATCAAGCTGAAAAAAATGACAGATTCTGATCATGAGCCAATCGACTGGTACATATTTAATTAAACCGTTGTCTTGTGTAGAGGAACTTGTGTTCTTGCTCGTCCTTTAGATAGGGGTGTACACTTCAATGCATATATGTTTGCAGATTTCAATGTTCATTTTCTCTTTTAGAAATATCCTATTAAAAAACAGCACGGATTTCTTTCTATTTGGTCTAATAGTAATGAGCGTGTTCTAGCAATCATCAGATACATAATTATTAATTTATTTCATAACCCTAAAAGCACTTTAAATTTTGAAGGATATTTTCAGGACTTGGTGTCTACCAATTGTCTGCCTGGCACAACTCTTCTGAAAGATTCAGTAAGTAATAGCTTTCAAAACCTATAGCGAAATTATTTAATCTTCACTAGAGTACTGTAAGTCTATGTGAACTGATATAAGTTTAAGATTTAACATGTACGTTCGATTCCCGGATGATGCTGTAACCTCTCGCAGCCAGAGGTCTAGAGAGATGTGATTGGCCGAGCTCTCAGCGAGGAGGGATGAGAGGTACTTAGTGCTCTCTCAATCACGGCTCTACAGCCCAACAGGGGCGTCTGTGAGCTCACGCAAGCGGAAAGTGTGGATAGCGCTGTCCTCCGAGTGTGTTACGTGCCCCCAACGGTGCGTGAGCGAGCAGTTCGCAAAGTTGCGGTAGACTGGCGTCACGTGGGTCGGACGAAACACATGGTAGTCTTTGGCCCTCCCGACTGAGTGGTAGTAGAAGCCTTAAATGTGGGAGCGCACTAGTGACGGGGAGGAATTGAATACGGCTAAATTAGGAAGAAAATCAGGGAATAAAATAGATTTAAAATGTTCTTCATATTTTAGCAGTATGAAAGTGAAATAAAATGTGTTATAGACTTTTTATAGACTATAAAAGTAAAAATGTAAATAAAAATGTATGATGCATAATTAAAACTACTACTACTAATACTAATAATGTATAGTCTGAATGAATATTTAATAAGCAAGTACACAACACATAAGAAGAAAATTTCAATTAATTATGAATTAGTCTGTGAGTTGCACATCTACAGTATTTTTATATTTTATATATATATATATATGTGCAGCCTGTAGTTTAGTAGGGCCATGCTATTTTTTTTTAAGTAGGCCCAACCTTTTTTTTTTTTTTATATATTTTTATTGGTATTTAACAACAAAAAAAAGCAGAGGCAGATCAATATACAGTCGACACCCACAGCAAACATTTAAAAACAAACATTAATCTGTTAATATAAGAGTGAACATGAAAAACAAGGGCAAAACAGTCCAGTAAAAGAAAACATAAAAGAAAGAGTCAGGGTTGTTCAAGTAGATCCCACAAAGGGGCCCATATCCGCCAGAATAGTTCAGATTTGTTCTGTAAATCGTAAGTAAGTTTTTCCCAATGGAAGAAGGTTACACAATTGTGCTAAACTCATCTTTAAAGTTGGTACTGCACTTCATACTGCACTTTAAACTTCAAAAAGTTTAAATTTTCTTACACTCCCAGAATAAATGCATCAGTGTTCCCATTTCTGAATTACATTTAAAACACGCCTGAGATACATTTGGTTACATTTTGTGTAGGCGTACAGTAGGATGGTCCTTATTTTTTAACTTTTGAAATGTTTATCTCTGACCCTCTCAAAACATTCCATTTAGGGAAAAAACTCATCATGTGAAATATTTTGTCATTAGCAATAAAATTAATGGTAGCTCAAGCTCCTTAAAGTTTTGATAATTTAAAAACAAATGGCAAATTCTACTCAAAACATGGTCATCTGAATATTCTACAACAGAAAGAAATGTTCTACTCAAAACATAGATTAAGCAATACAAAGCTGGTAGGCACAGGATTATGATGTCATCTAAATAACTCCTCAATGTCTGATACAGTCCTGTTTTGACTGGCTTGTGGCTGGTTGCCATGGTTATCATTGTCAGTGCTGTGTTGTGTCTAATCTGGGCAGCAAAATCTCTATATCAGGGGTCTCAAACTCAGTTCCTGGAGGGCCGCAGCCCCACAGAGTTTTGTTCCAACCCGGCTCCAACATACATACCATGTAGTTTTCAAATAAGCCTTAATGACTTGTTTAGTTGGATCAGGTGTTTTTAATTAGGGTTGGAACAAAACTCTGTAGGGCTGCGGCCCTCCATATCCTTTTCCCAAACCTTTCTGAGAGGATTCAAAGGTGAAGGGGGTTCTGATAAAAGGGAGCCATACAGATAGGAAATCTGACCCTTCAACGCCCCTGGAGGAAGGAGGCGATTTTCAATATCAGACATTTCAAAACGAATCTTGCCCTGTCTCATTTCAGATTGAATAAAATGACGTAGCTGGAGAAATTTGAAAAAATCTGTTTTAGGAAGTTGATAATCCATTCTAAGTGTCTCGAAAGATTTGACAACGTTATCTGTAAATAAGCTGGCTAAAGTGAAAACACCTTTCTCYACCCAGGTCCGAAGGCCAATATTAGCTAACGGAGCAGGAAAGTCGGGGTTCAGAATAATTGGGGATTGCACGGTTAAATTCCTGGGGAGGTGGAGATGTTTTTTCACATCTTCCCAAGCCAAAAGGGTATTTAATAATAAACCATTTCCAACTACCGGCCAGATCTCCTTAAAATTATTAATAAATGGAAGAGATGTTAATGTTCTCGGGGCACATGCAAAGGATTCCCACAAGGAGCCTGTATCATCTGAAAACCATCTAAGCATTTGTTTGATTTGAGCAGCCCAATAGTAAATCTGTATGTTGGGCAAAGATCCGCCTCCACACTCCTTCAGCTTGAGAAGAGAAGTGAGTCTAATCCTGGGTTTTTTATTATTCCATACAAATTTACTGATGGCTGTGTTCAGACCCTTAAAAAAGTTCGAATTTAATTAACAGGGTTTGCAGTGAAATAAATACAGTAAACGGGGGAGCACATTCATTTTAATTGTGTTAATTCTTCCAAAAAAAGAAATTGAGTTCCAACCTTTTTTCCATAGCACTGAGATCATGTGATCTGAAACCTCATTATAATTTTCTTTAAAACAACTATCATGTTGGACACAGACATAACTCACAAAACAAGACGCAAGCAGAGCTGGGGAAATTCAGTTACCAGGCTGATTCCTGTACTGCATTTGTATGCTTTTTGTATGCAGAATTGGAAGACTATAGAGATGCACGTTCTCAATAAACGTCTGCTTGAAAGATATCGCAATGTCTTCTGATCTCTGATTCAACAAAGACCAGACCAACAGCATCTTTGTTATATCACTTTGCATAATACTTTTTCAGGATAACTTTCTATGTTGCAGCATGAAACTTTTTTAATCACTGGAACTGAGAGGCAAACATTTTCCTGCATGACAATGTCTCAGTGTACAAGAAAAGAATCATTTAAGGCTAAAGAATCATTTACAGCTAAGGTCGGAATGGAACGATCCAAGTGGCCTGCACAAAGCTCTGACTCCAACATCACTGAAGAGATTTGGGATGGACTGCAATGCTACCGTAGCTGCATGCCAGAATTTCCATTGCCCAATATCAGTGTCTGTCATGTCTAATGCTCCTGTACTGTAACTCAATGCCACATTCCAAAATCTAGTGGAAATTGATCACCAAAAGAACAGGTAATGACAAAAAAGGGGGGGGGGGGTCATCATTCAAAAAACATGAATGATGCTCAAAAGAGAATATGGGTATAATGATGAGTCCATTTTTTTCTCATTCAGTTTAGGTTTTTCATAAAGCAATGGGTAATAGCGTCATACCTGCTTGTTCTTCATCTTGATCTGATGCCTGAGAGGACCCCTTGGACTCCTTCTCTTGACTGGCTTCAGTTACCTGCGGCTCAACCTCAATATTCTCCACCATTAAGCCTTCCACCTCCTGGATCTCTGCTTTAAAACAAACAACAGATTAACACTTTTCACAACAAGTAAGTTAGATTTTATTTTTATAGTAGCTAAAGCATACCCTCAACTCGGTGTGGTGCCATATCTACAGCATTGTCCCGATTGTGTGGTTGAATATTGGCTTCATTGTTGTTCTGGTGATTGTTATTGTTGTTTTGGTTAGGGTTCTGGTTACTGACTAGGGCTGATGATACACCAATACCTGTGCCTGCACTCAGACCAACTCGAGCACAGCCCTGTAGAACATAAACCACCTGTGTCAGGACACTGTAATACAAATTATTCTTACACAGGCTGACTTAGACAACACATTTTATCATTTGTTAGTTACAATTTCCAAGTATATCTGCAAGCAGTGATGAACAGGCCCCAGCCCCTGTCGCATTGTCACCTAGGCACACCAGAAAGACAGTGCACACATGCATTTATGTGTACCAGGTTTCACATGTACCTGTATATGTGTAAGTGTGTATGAGCTATGCAACAAAATCTTGTGTGAGCCAATGACTGAATTTTTTTTTTTTTATAATTGCAAGCATTGATGAGTGGTTCCAAGCACCTTGCGCTATCACCCCCTGGGCATACAAAAAAAAAAGACAGTGGGCACATACTAATACCATTGTGACATAATTTTAGAATAAGGGTAATTTTATGTCAAGACCTTAAAAAAGGCCCAGATCCTGGAGGGGGCAGACAAGCATCACACTATGACGACAAACAATGTGATGTCGCTCCATATATCACATCACTCAATATAATGTCATACAGAAACTTATTAACCACTTTTTTTCTTTGCTTTTCCAACGACCCAAAATTAACTATCTTCCTGTTGTGTGGATTCCATGACACGCAATGCAAAAGCTCTAAATGTGTACCGGGTTTCACATCTATATGTGCAAGTGCGTATAAGCCTGCAAAATCTTGTGTGAGGGCTGCTCAGCCATCCTAATGGCAGCAGATTCCAACCTGTTTGCCAATTTTCATGACTTTTTGAGCATGTTAAGAACTCCAAAAAAGCCCCAGATGCTAGAAAATGAAATTATAATCCTTAGATTAAGAGGACCCTCTCACACAATGACATCAGCACTTCCAGACATCAGCACTATCATTGCAATGATGTTGATGTCATGGTGCTAATGTCATAGTGCTTGAGCCCTAACTATACTTGAAATGTATTTATTAACCCCTTTTAGGTACATGTTTAAGGACTCATCACAGCTGAGCTGTTCCAGATATTACAAATTCTTTCCGCAATTCTGCATCCACCAGTTGATTTTAATATTCATTTTGAGAATCCAGAAGACCCTCTGAGAACAGCATATGTCCATACTAGACTTGGTAGGAGTAAATCAATGTACATTTGATGAGAGGGTCTGCTTTATGAATGGTTCCTACTACACATTCACATCAAATAACACACAGATTATCAGTAATCTCCCAGAGTTACAACTTTGATTGGATCGCCATCTGACTCCACAGAACTGGATCAGGTGACTGAACATTTAGAGTCAACATTTCGTTATAGCTTAGATAATGTAGCTCCAGTTAAAAGGAAATTGATTAGAGATAAGAAACTCGCTCCCTGGTATAATGATCAGATGCGCAGACCGCTCGGGAATTAAAACATAATGGCGTCAAACCAAATGGTTAGTATTTCAGATAGCATGGAAGGAGAGCATCCTGAACTATAGAAAAGCTCTGAGTGTACTAGATCAACGTATCTCTCCACTCTTATAGAAAATAACAAAAATAATCCTAGATTTTTATTTAATACCGTATCCAACTTAACCAGAAATAAGACCACTGCAGAAATCTCCACAACAACAAGATCTACAATCTCTACAGTACTGAAGACTTCATGAACTTCTTTAATAATAAAACTGTGAACATTAGGCATAAAATTGAGGCTTTGAAACCAGACAATGTAATTGATGCAGATGTTAAACTAACCATGTCAGATCGGAACTTAGAATACTTTACTCCCCTTGAAGAGAATGAACTAATTTCACTCATCTCTTCTGCAAATTCATCAACCTGTATATTAGATCCTATACCGACACATTTTCTCAAACAGATAGTACCAAAAATAACAGAACTCCTGTTGAAAATAATTATTTCAGCATTGGGTATGTTCCAAAATCTTTTAAATTAGCAGTTATAAAACCGATAATTAAGAAGTCTGACCTCGACCCTGGTCAGCTTTCGAATTACAGGCCGATATCAAAACTCCCCTTTATCCCTAAGATTCTGGAAAAGATAGTTGCGGAGCAGCTACGCTCATATCTACATAGAAATAACATACATGAATAGAGTATGCAGACTGCATACTTCGTATTGCTGTGGCTATTTCTGTATCGGATATAGACTCATCTAATTGTGACGCTGTATCTACACTTATTGTAGGAATACATAAATTTCGAAAAAAGCCCTCTAATGTCGAGGTATCAACAGAGGAAGGAGCGGTATACAGTGATTTATAATAGTGCAGGAAACAGCTATTGATTGTTAGATTATCAGTACACTTTATACCATGATCATTTTTAATTTCGGGTATAGCTTGTTTAGCCGATCGCTGTCGCAAAAGATTGGCCAACAGTCTACTGGTTTTTTCCCCCGTGCTCATAAAATGAGGAGCGTGATTTTAAAACCAGATATTCCGCTTGTTTTGTCAAAATTAAATTATATTCTGCTTGTAATAATAGCCGTTCTTTGAGTATAATTGGTGTCGGTGACACACTGCATATTGAATCCAATTCCTTTATCTTATCTGCCAATTTTGTCAATTTTTCCCTGGTCTCTTTATTTTGTTTTGCACAAAATGAAATAATCTGCCCCCTTAGATATGCCTTTAAGGATTCCCAAACTGTTGAGGACGACATACCTGGAGTTTGGTTGACWTTTAAAAATAATTCTATCTCTGAACTCATAAAGCTCACAAACGTCTCATCTGAAAGAAGCGAGGAGTTAAATCTCCAGGGACGAGAGTTAGGTCCTGCAGTGGGTATATGGATTGACAGAGTCAGTGGAGAGTGGTCTGATATCACTATGGCTTTATAATCCCAATCTGTTACAAGAGGACAAAGTCTTTTATCTACAAGAAAATAATCTATGCGTGAAAAAGTATTGTGTACTGGAGAATAAAATGAGTATTTTCTTGTAGTAGGATTACGGAAACGCCAAACATCTGTCAATCCATAGGCCTCCAGGAAACTCTGTAAAACTTTTGCTGATTTGGTTTTGGGCGTTTTTTTGGGGGAACTGCGATCTAAAACGGTGGAAAGAACGCAATTTATATCACCTCCTATGATAAGGTGGTGGRTCGTCATATTTGGAATCCGAGACAGAAAGTTAGCAAAAAAACCTTCATCATCCCAATTGGGTGCATAAACATTAGCCAGAAYAAGTGGAAGCCCGTATACTTGCCCAACTACGATAATATAGCGGCCAGCAGCATCTGCATCTACAGTAGTTGCTACAAATGGTAAGTTTTTATTAATCAGAATAGCAGCCCCCTCGCCTTYGAGCGGAAGTTGGAGTGATATACCTGTCCGATCCACCCCTCCCTTAATTTAGATTGGTCACATGTGCGTAAATGGGTCTCTTGAAGAAAAGCAATATCAGCTTTGAGATGTTGCAAATGAATAAGGACTTTTTTCCTCTTTACAGGATGGTTAAGAGATTTAACATTCCAACTAACAAAATTGATCAAACATCCATTAGCCTGTTTAGAACAAACACCTATTTTTGTCATGAGAAGTTAATAGCAATAGTGAAGCTGCAGATTTACAAAGAATAAAATAGAGCCAGGAAAAGAAGAGAGCAATTAAAAAGGAGAAAAGAGAGAGAGAAAAAGAGATTTCAAAAAAGTACTGCTGACTGGCCTGAACCCGAACCCAATCACCCATTAAACCCGGGTGATTAACCCAACCCACACAAACATATCCACACACTGTGCTTATCTGGATCCTACTGAGCCAAAATCAGGCTCTCACTGAACCAACTTATAAGCTTGGAACAATAAAATATATAAACAAGTCTAAACATTAACTAGTCAACATCATCCTTATTATGGTTATGAAGTGTTAATTACAAATAGCTTTGTACTGAGACTAAAACAGTAACTTCAACACAACTACACTAACTTGTAATAAACCACTATGGCTTTCCCCGGTCAGTACTGTGTTTACCGTCCATGTGTTAATGATACGCAATGTGAACATCCTTCAGTATTTAAGGTCTGGCTTCTGCGTGAGTAATAACACTAAGCTTAACATAGTGCATGGCTTTATCCGGATCGGTGAACATCTTG
This sequence comes from Clarias batrachus, assembly GCA_003987875.1. Classification (NCBI taxonomy): domain Eukaryota; kingdom Metazoa; phylum Chordata; class Actinopteri; order Siluriformes; family Clariidae; genus Clarias; species Clarias batrachus. The sequence continues at coordinate 51,893 of QMIH01001885.1, forward strand.
TCCTCGCCCTTATAGGTGATACGGAGTCGCGCAGGATACAGAATGCCGAAGCGCACACCGTCCTGTCCTCGTAAGAGTTTTCTAACTTCAGTAAATGCTGCACGAGCCCTGGCCACGCTCGGAGTGAAATCTGGAAATATGGCTATTTGCTCGCCGTTAAAGCGCAGTGGACCTCGGGACCGGGCTCGGCGCAGCACCTCCACACAGTCCTGATGGTAGTGTAGCTTGGAGACAATGGTGCGCGGTTTCCCTCCTTGCGTCTTGGGTCCGGGACTTCTGTACGAATGGTCAGTCTGCAGCCTGACCCTGATTCCTCCGGAACACCCAGAATTCGAATGTTACATCGCCGCATTTTCCCTTCCATGTCGTCATACCTCGCTTTCAGTTCGGTCAGTTCTGCCTGCAGGCTCGTTATTGTAGTTTGCTTTGAAACCACTTCATCCGACCATGTAGACAGTCCGCCCTCCATGTCCCTCACAGAAGCCTTAATCTGGTCCATTTCTGCACGAGTTCTCGCGACGCAACTGGTGATTTCGTCTGTAATGATTTGAGCGTCTGTAACTCACCCTTAATGGAGTTCAGTTCTTCGGTCAGTGCACTTCTCAATTCTTCTTTAATAACTGTTAAAATGTCAGTCTTGAGGGATAAGAGAATTTGGGATTTGAGGTCTTCGACGTCCATTTTTTCTGATTTTGAGGGAGATGAAGTAGCAGCGCGGCTTGAGCTCGTCTCACTAACGGGGCTGAGGGCCGAGGATGTGCTGGGCCTAGTGCTGGATGAACCACTGTGTTTGTATTTTCTCAAGTTTGCAGCCATATCCGACACCAAAACAACTACTAACCTTGTCACCAAGTTATGGTTGCATATTACCGACCAGTTAGTGAAATAAACTAGAAATTAAAAAAAGGATTTTAACATAAAGTGTTATTATTCAGCGAGAGCCCGACAAAACACGTCCTACTCCATGATCGGCTCTATAGTGCCCGCTTAAAATACTACTTTTGACATATAAAGCATTAAATGGTCTCGCGCCGCAGTATCTGAGTGCACTGTTAGTGTCTTACGATCCGCCACGCCTACTTCAATCAATGGATTGAAGCTGCTTGTCAGTACCGCGTATTATAAAAAAAACTACAGCAAGGAGCAGAGGTTTTTCTTACAAAGCCCCAAAGTTATGGAATAGCCTTTCAAATAGTGTTCGAGATTTGCCTTAGGTAAAGGAGCAGATCTGGGGGACTCATGGACGTAGAGTATTCTGGTGAACTGGTATGTTTAGATGCTGTCCTCCACACTCTCATTGTTCACTCAGGTTTGTTGACGGTGAGGTGATTGGTTGCTTTACATCTCAGGGAGCCCTCATGTCTGTGTTTCCTTCTGGCTCTCCCTTTTAGTTATGCTGTTATAGTTAGTCCTGCCGGAGTCCCTGCTTGCACTCGACACTAAATATACATTCACCTTATACATTATGTGACTGTGACCAGACCTAACTGTTATCTCTCCTCTTCTACTCTACCCTCTCCTGTTCTCTCTTCCTCTCTCTCTGTTGAGCTACACATGTCGTTCCTGAGCTGCCATTGATCCAGACTCCCTCTGCCCTCTGGACCTGCCTGATTCATCCTGGTGCCCAGGTGGAAGTCACGTGTGTCTCTTTGGGATGTGTCCGATGTCTGGGTACGGTTTCACTCTACTAGGAAGACGGTTCTGGCCTCGCATGATGTTAACGGCCGTTTCTCTGCGGACTTGGCGCTCGATAGTTCAGGACTGGAATTTCCTACAAGTCTACCTGAGCCTCCAATAACTACCTGGACTCCATATTAACATCTATTAACAACTATTATACTGAACTGCCTGCCACCTAACACACAGTATGAATGCAGATCAATTCCTGCTTTCTGTTTCACCCGAATGAGGATGGGTTCCCTGTTGAGTCCGGTTCCTCTCAAGGTTTCTTCCTACTGCTACTGGAGGAGTACATCAAAATCCATTGGGTGCGTTTTAAAAAGAACCCAAAATAACAGACTTCCTCTTCGGTAGAGCCCATGACATGCAATGTAAAAACTGTTTAGCTCAATGCAATTCAGAAGTCTGCCAAGTTTCACATGTATATTTGCAAGTGTGTATGAGCTATACAGCAAAGTCTCCTGTGAGGGCCCTGACCGTGGCCCCAGGCCCAGACTCTCGGGCATCATAAAGGCAGCAGATTCTTGTGCTGATTTTTGAGTTCTTGATCATGTTAAGACCCCCTCAAAAGCCCTGAATGGGCTATAGTCAATCCCCAAATTATTCATACCCCTGGCAAATTATGACTTAAAGTTTCTTTTATTCAACTAGTAAGTTTTTTCTTGACAAGAAATGACAGGCATCTCCCACAAGATAAGATGCAAAAAATGCATCATGGTGGAAAATAGTATTACTCATCTTTTATTTACGTGTGAACAAAAATGTCTAAAAATATTCATATCCTTCTCAATAATCAATAGAAAAGCCTTTATTGGCTATTATAGCAAACACTTCATATAATGGCTGACCGGCTTATTGCATGTCTCCACTGGTATTTTTGCCCATTCATCTTTAGAGATGAGCTCCAACTCTTTTAGGTTGATCTTTAGGTCCCTTCACAGATTCTCAATTGGATTTAAGTCAGGCCACTGCAATACATTAATGTTTTTATCTGCTAACCAATTTTTTCACCAATTTTGCTGTGTTTTGCGTCATTGTCATGCTGAAATGTCCACTGGTGCCCAAGGCAAAGTTTCTCTGCAGACTGCCTGATGACGTTGAGAATTTTGATATATTGCTCCTTTTTCATGATGCCGTTTTCTGTGATTAGGTTCCCTGGTCCACCGGCTGAAAAACACCCCCAAAACAATAGGTTCCCACCACCATGTTTGAAGGTGGAGCTGGTATTCTTAGGGTTCAAGGCTCTTGCTTTTTTACACCAAATTAAGGCTATGTATATTGCGGCCAAACGATTACATTTTTTGTTTCATCTGACCATAAAAGAGAAGACCAGAAGTCTTCTTCTTTGTCCAGATGAGCACTTGCCAAGGACAAGAGGGATTTTGTGAGCCTTATCTGGAGAAGTCTGCGTCTGTGGACCCCAGCGGCTAGTGTCTGTTGGACTGTCTGCCATGAGATGTTGCCACCATCAGAACCAGAGCCCAGATTCATTAGGATCATCCTTGGATTCTGTTTTTTTACCGCTCTCACTATCCTCCCGGCCAGCACAGGAGTCACTTTGGCTTCTGACCATGTCAGCTGAGAATTTTCACAGTGCGGAACATTTGCACTGTAGCCACTGGAACTTCAAAACATTTAGATATGGTCTTATAGACCTTTCCTAACTTGTGAACAGTCAAAATAAGCAGGCGCAGGTCCTTAGTGAGCTCCTTTGTCTTAGCCATGACTGTCCACAAACAAACAGCAGTTTCTGATTTTCACCTATTTATTTGATTAAAACAGCAGGTCCCAATGAATCAGGGTAATTAGGATGCTTTAGAACAGATTGGACTATTTGGAATGGTATAGAACTTTGGATTTTCCCATAGACTGAGACAGTTTGTGAAGGGTATGAATAAATTGACATGCCATTTTTTGTTCAAATGTAAATAAAAGCTAAGAAATATTTTTTTCCCTCTTGTACATTGCATTATTATCTTTTGAGAGAAGCCTGTGTCATTTCCGGTCAAAAAAAAACTTGCTGGTTGAATAAAGTAACTTTAAGTCAGAATTTGCCACGGGTATATACAGTATATTGTAACAAACACGCTACCATTATTGAAAATAATAACTTGCCGTTAGCAGAATCAGGGTAGGATAAGGACCACCAGAGATCAATATTTATGTACCCAAAAGTGTATATACATTTATTTACAGTGTCACACCATTCATTCCCAGTATATTCCACTACACGCACACACCCACGCAGAGTCCGTTTACTCCCGCTACCGCAGAAGTCCATAAACAAAATGGACCCAATGTCCTCCCAATGTCCTCCGCGAGTGACATCTCCTTTAATGGCGACGCGGTAGTCACCCAAAAACCGGCCCCACGCGCACACTGCTGCTGGTGTAGTTATCCCAGGAGGAACAGCTGTCACACAGGCTGACTCACGGGGGAAAACACACACAACGCAAAACAAACAAGAAAACCCTCCTGCTATGGTTGACCTGCTATGGTAGACTACATGTCAATACAAAGCATAAACGGGACTTACACAAACAAAATTATAAAAGCCCAACATTTACTCACATGTGCGTCGCACATTCTTATCCCTCATTCGGGTTTTCCAAATTAGCGGCTGTGGCTTCGGCTTTAGCGTTATCATTTAGCTTGGGCTGTGATATGGCTGCTGTTACCTAGGCCCAGCCTTTCTCCTTCTTTTATTGATTTAAGGTAAACGGCTCCCACTGGCCGGGAGCCCACAACAACCGCCTGTTACACCCCCTCCCCCTTGAAAGAAGGCGTGACTTTGCTGTAAAAGGGCTTTAAATTAACTACATGGACCATGAATGGTCCATCTTGGTTAATCAGTTCCACCTGGTAGTTAACCTTATTAAGAACCTTGATGATTCTAGCTGGTCCCTTGCATTTCGGAGCTAGTTTGACCATGTGCGAGTCCTCTGCCAGAGACTGAGAAAAAGCACGGACCCACACAAGGTCGCTCACATTGTATGTGATAGCCCGTCGTCTGAGGTTGTAGTTCTTCCCCATGCGCTCCTGGGCATGGGCTACGTTGCTCAGGACAACCTGGAACAGAGTCACCTGACGCTCCACCGTGGCATAGGCCGGGTGATCAGGTGGGATGGTGCGATGCAGCATTCTCTCCAGTGGTCCCTTTAGCTTGCGCCCCAGTGCTATCTCTGCTGGGCTGAAACCAGTGCTTTCTTGCCATGCTATATTGATGGCAAACTGGAACTCAGAAAGCCATTGGTCCCACTGCTTGTGGTTTTCTCTGACGAATGCTGCAATCATAAACTTTAATGTCCGGTTAGTGCGTTCAGTAATGTTGGTCTGGGGATGGTATACGGTGGTGAGCTTCTGGGTGACGCCCCAATGCCGGCAGATGGAGTTGAGTAGCTGGAAAGTGAACTGCGAACCCCCATCAGAAACCAGGTAAGCTGGAGTGTCCCACTGTGTGAAAATTTCCCTAGTTAAAATGTTGCCTATGTTGTAAGCCTTTGCTGTTCTTTTTTTTGTAAATTTCTTATTATTGACATTTTAAACACTCAAACACTCAAACAAATACACATACCCTGCCCATCTTTACAATACAAATGACAGAGACAGAAAAAGAAAAATAATTAACAAAATAACCAAAATAAAAAAAAATACATAAATAAAAAGCAATACTCATAATAAAAGTATACAGAAATAATAATGCATTATAACATACCAATGCTCAGTATATTACTTAAAGATACATCAATAAAGTACAAGTATGGAGACCATATTTTAAGAAAAGCTACAGTGGTCATATGAGTAACACAGGTTAAAAACTCCAATGGAATTATTTCTCTAATGATCATGTGCCATCCTTTCAAAGATGGGGGTTTGTCACTAATCCAGTTCAACAATATATTTTTCCTAGCAGCAAAAGCTAAAATCTAAAATAAGCGTTTATTGAATTTGTTCTGCAGTTGTCCAACTGGGAGACAGAGAATCAAAGACAATGGGTCCAGCAAGATTTAAAAATACCGCTCATACAACCCACAACTTTTGACCAATAAGCACTTATAATGGAACAATTCCATACAAGATGAATATAATCTCCCACTTCTACTTTACACTTGAGACATAGTGGAGAATTTCTTGAGTCAAATTTGCTTCTGAGAAGAGGTGTAATATGCAATCTATGCAGGATCCTGAGTTGAATAGTTTTGGCCCTATTGCAGATGGAGATCTTATTTGCCTGCCTCCAGACTTGCTCCCACTCCTCCTCTGTAATGGTTGAATGCAGCTCCTCCTCCCATAAACATCTAAGGTCCTGGGTGTTTACCACTTCATATGAACAGAGGGCATTATAGAAGTGAGAGATCTGCTTACGCAGTGGGGGATTCAACAGAATTTTCTCAATGACCGATATAGAAGAGGGTTGTTCCAACCCTGCTCCAACATATATACCATGTAGTTTTCAAATAAGCCTTAATGACTTGTTTAGTTGGATCAGGTGTTTTTAATTATGGTTAGAACTAAACTCTGTGGGGCTGCGGCCCTCCAGTAACTGAGTTTGAGACCCCTGCCCTAGACCATCCGGACCAGAGGATTTGTTAGATTGTAGCAAATTTAGTGCCACTAAGGCTTCCTCTTTTAAAATAGGGGAATTTAAAACCATCCTCTGTTCATCGGATATAATAGGGAAAGTTAATTGATCAAAAAATGTTTCCATGGCATTATACTGTAAATGAGAATATTCAGAAAGGTATAAATCAGAGTAAAACTGCTTAAATGTAGAATTTATAAAACCAGAATCAAATGATCGATTTCCTGTAGGATCTTTAATAGGAGTGATGAATTGTGGACTAAATCTATCCTTCAATAAATAAGATAAATATTTATTAGGYTTGTTGCCATGTTCAAATAATCTTTGCTTTGAGAAAAATATTTTAGTGTTGGCCTGTTGTGTTATTACCGAGTCCAAGGAGGCACGTACTGCACTCAACTTTTCCAAGTTTGCGGTTGAGGGATCATTCACATGCTCTTCTGTAGCCCTTTTAAGTTCAAGCTCTAAGCGCTTCTGTTTCTCTATTTGTGTCCGCTTTTTTGTAATGCAATAAGATATGACTAATCCTCTAATGTTAGCTTCACAAGTCTCCCATAGCAGGGATGGGTCATCAACTGTCTCTGAATTGAYTGACCAAAAAATCTTAAATTCAGAGCTAAGATATGAAAGAAACTGATTMTCTTTAAGCAAAAKTGTGTTAAATCTCCAGTGTTTAGTGRATCTTGTGAGGCCTCCCACTGCCATGTCTAACGTTACTATAGCATGATCGGAGATAACAGTATTGTTTATAATACAACGGGAGACGTATTGCAAAATTACACTGGGAACAAAAAGATAATCGATCCGGGAATAGGACTTGTGAGGAAAAGAGTAAAATGTAAATTCTGTTCGTAGCGGATTAAGAGTGCGCCAGACATCCACATCTCCTAGCTCATCACACAGGGCAGACAAAGTTTTAGATTGCTGAGAGGAATAGTTATTTTTTGAAGGGAGTCTGTCTAATGTGGGATTTAACAAGCAATTGAAATCCCCCCCAATGATCACTTTACCTGATGCGATATCAAGAAAATCTGAAAAGGCCTTAGTGAAGAGGTCAGGAACAAAGCCTGGAGGAGAATATATATTTAAAAGCGTAACCTCTTCTCCATACACTAATCCTTTAACTATAACATAACCTCGTTTATCCTTAATAGTCTGTAAAATTTTAAAGTGTACATTTCTATTAACAAGGATGGTTACCCCTCTACTACTTGTTGTGAAGGAAGAGAAGTAGATGTGACCAATCCACTTATGTCTAAGACTAGAGTGCTCCCTGTCATTCAGATGAGTCTCCTGCAATAGGGCCAAATCAACATGCTCCTTACTTAAGAAATCAAAAACCTTCCGTAGTTTAAGTTTACCATGCAGACCCCTTACATTCCACGTGGAAACTCTTAAATTGCTATTGACCATCTAAACTTTGTACAATTTGATGTAATAAGTACATAAAGTAAAAAAAAAAAAAAAAAGGAGAATAAAAAAATAAAATAAAATAAAAATTCTTCATAGTCATTTGCATGAGAGATTTCCACAGAAGATGGAAACTAAAAATTACAGCAAAGAATGAAAAATACACAGGGCGTTTCAGGGCAGTGGAGCAAGCAGGAGAACACAGAAACCAAAAGTATCAACATCCTAAAATAAAAATAACAGAACGTAACAAATAAGAATAGGAGGCATTTTCCCTTCTCTGAGAGGGAACTTAAATCCCCAAAAAACACCTCTTCCATTCAAAATGTCCYAAAACAAAATACTTTCAAAACCAACTCACCCAAGAAGTAAACAGACGAGCCCACAACCCGCACCACACAGCAATTATGCAAAATTTTACCCGAACGCGCGCAGAAGAAAAGGTAAGGGACAGTAGTCATGGACCAAATCAAGACCCATAGTTCAGTCGCCCGTTGAAGAGCCGCCTGGCGGTGGATCGACACCCGAGGCAGGTCGGATGTGCTGAGCATTCTCACCAATATAATCTGAGACCGCTGCAGGTGTATCGAGAATCCTGGTGGCATTTCCAATAGTAACACGTAGTTTAGCTGGATATAACATTGCATACCGGGCACCGATCTCCTGCAGGCGATGTTTAACCGAGTCGAATTCTCTGCGCTTCCGAAGCACCGCAGCGGAGAAGTCTTGATAGAAAGATATCTTGCTGTTGGCGAACAWCAGGCTTCCATTCACGGACAGCTTCCTACTTGCATCAAGAATCCTCAGTTTATCTCCGAAGTTATGCATGCGTACAACCAGCGGTCTCGGCCTCTCTTTAACGCCAGGTCGGGGAGCTAAAGTGCGRTGAGCCCTTTCAATCTTAACRTAGCCTCCCTTCGTCTGCAAATGCAGAAGCTCCGGGACCCATTTCTGGAGAAACGACACCGCGTCGGAGCCCTCCGCTCCTTCTGGTAAGCCGATAATACGAATATTTTTGCGCCGTCCTCTGTTCTTCAAATCGTCTACATGCTCCGTGAGTGATGTAACTTGACTTTCAAGTTTTCTAACTCAGGCCTGCAAACTTTCAGTAAGCTTCTCCGACGAGACGATTCTCCGCTCGGCCTCACCTAACCGAGTCTTGCAATTCTCTATTTGTTTAGAATGAATGTGTACTAGCTCAGCTAAAGGGCCGAGTTTGGCGTCTATTGTCTTTGAAATCGTTTCTGTCATGTGTTGAAACACTTATGTCATGGCCAGGTTTAATACAAAATCACCGCCAGTTGCGCCCTCCTCTCGTTCTGATGAATCTACCGACTTAGTTGGGGCAGATTCTTTTTTTTCCTCAGCTTTGTTCGCTGTACAAGGCATATTTGAAAAAGATTGTGGCCAGAAGCATTCCAAAGACATACTACCACAGTCACATAACCAAAGCCGTGAAATTGCRTCCGAAATTTMTGAGMAATTACCAAATAATTTACTGAGTGGTGCGGGAGCTAATGAGAAACGCTGCTACTCTATATCCGCCATCTTGCGCCCCCCAAGCCTTTGCTGTTCTTAAAGGAAACATCTCGACCCACTTGCTGCAGTAATCGAGGACCACCAACAGATGTTTGTTAAGCCGGGATGAACGGGGAAATGGACCTATGAGATCTACCCCAAACATAAAGCCAGGTTCCACCACAGGTGTCCTTTGTAATAGTCCTGCCAGCTTACTAATATGCGGTTTGTACTTTTGACAAGTAACTTCATCCGCCCTAGATGACCGCTGAGAGGGTTGTTGTGGGCATACTGTGGATATTGAGGTCGCAGAGATGTTGGGATGACCAGCTAGAGGAGACTACACCCATCCTGTTTGGGGATCTGACGATAGAGTAATTGATTTATTATGCAGTAATAGCGCAGGGCAGACCCCACTGCAAATGGCTACAAGTTTGTAGCCTCTTCCTCCCAGCGCTATGACAGGGAATCAGGAAAGACGTTGCACTGCCCCTTATGGTACTGAACTATGAACTCAAACGCCTGTAGCCCAAGTTAAGGCAGCATGGTACAACAATGAATGCTTTACCCTCTAGGTATTGACACCATTTCTCCACCGACGAACCGGTCCCGCGCGCGCACACACTGCCGCTGGTGTAGTTATCCCCGGAGGAACAGCTGTCACACACGCCGACTCACGGGGAAAACACACACAACGCAAAACAAACAAGAAAACCCTCCTGCGTAACCACAGCAGGAGGACTACATGTCAATATAAAGCATAAAAAATGCATCTGAAGATGCCTCGGTGGGCCTTACACGAACTAAATTATAAAAGACCAACATTTATTCACATGCGCGTCACAGATTCTTATCCCGCATTCGGGTTTACAAAATTAGCGGCTGTAGCTTCGGCTTTAGCGTTAGCATTTACCTTGGGCTGTGATATGGCTGCTGTTACCTAGTCCCAGCCTACCTTCTTTTATTGATTTAAGGTAGACGGCTCCTACAGCACCCCCCTCTGGCCGGGAGCCTGTAACTAGGCAACCGCCTGTTACAATACATGCTACATACATACTGTATATGCGCATTAATGTGTGTGTTTCATGGCTGTGTGTGACCTGGGTGTTAGTGTTTGTATGTCATGCGTACGAGTGTGTGTGTGTGTGTTTGTGTTCGTGAGAGTGTCAAAGAGAGATGTGTGTGTTAACATGAGTGATATGCGAGTGTGTAGAATCGGGAGAATTTTATATATAGGTCTCCAAAAAAATGTGGAAAAAAGGGGCATCACACTATGAAGTTACTCAATGTGACATCATTCAATATAATGTCACTCAATATATTGTCACAAAAAGTTAGACTTTTCAGCATACGCATCACCACGGCTGAGCCGTTTGAGATATCAAAAATCCCTCCACAATTCTGTACCCTCAATGTATTGAGATCACATAGGCATGGTTTGTTGGTGATCGTATAAAGTCCCTAAAAGGAGTACATGAAAATCCATTGGGTGCATTTTGTAAATGACATGCAATGTGAAAATTGTTTAGCTCAATGAGATCTAGAAGTATACTGAGTTTTACATGCATTTGTGCAAGTGTGTATGAGCTATTGTAAGGGAATTATTTTATGTAAAACAAGTTAATTCTACTCTCTTCCTCATATACCTGATATTAACATCTTAAATCTTTGTGGGAGATTTTTTCCAACACTCTTAATGGCAGTTACTCTTTAGCGCAGAAACCTAAGCTCTAACTCCAATTATAATATAGTTGCAAGCAACTAGAGAGGTGTGTGACATATGGATGTGTCAGTCTGTGTGTGATGAGTAAATGTGCTTGTGCATATCTGTGTGTATGGTGTGTCTGTGTGTTAACATTAGTGATGTGTGTGTTAGTATGTGTATGTAAGTGTGTGTTAACATTTGCGATGTTTATGTATGTACAATAGGCCGCAGATGCTGAAAAATAAGCATCACACTATGAGGTCACCGAATATAATGACACTCAATATAATGTCACACAGTTATTAATAATTTTTTGGTGCAAGTTTAAGACATGATCACGGCTGACCCGTTTGAGATGTCAAAAGTCCCTGCTCAATTCTGCGTTTGCAATGTCTTTAGATCACATCAGCCTGGTTTGGTAGCGATTGTACAGCTTGACTAGGAGGAGTATATCAAAAACCATTGGGTGCATTTTTGTGAACAACCCAAAATAACTGGCCTCCTGTTGAGTTGAGCCCAGGATATGCAGCGCGACCGTTGTTCGGCTGAATGAGCTCTAAATGTGTACCGAGTTTTGTGTGCCTACGTGGCACACTTCCAGGCCTTCCAGGCATCAGAATGGCAGCAGATTTCAACCTGTCTGCCAAGTTTCATGAGTTTTTGAGCATAAAAAAAAAAACCGCACAAACTGTTATTTGAGCATGTTTAGACATTGAAAAACATAGGACTTATGTCATAGTGCTTGAGGCCTAAATATAGTTGCAAGCAACCTGCATACATCACACACTATACAGGGCTAATGTCAGTTTGGGCCCTAAATATTTGTTGAGTGTGTTAGTATGTGTGTGCGTGTCGTAAGAGAGGTGTGTGTGTGCATGATGCATGCATGTGTGTGTGCGGGTGTTAGCGTGTGTGACAGTGAGGGAGAGAGGTGTGTGATGTGTGGATGTGTCTTAATGTGACGAGTAAATGTGCTTGTTTGTGTGTATGATCTATGAGTCTGTGTATTAACATTAGTGATGTGTGTGTTAATATGTGTGTGTGTGTGTGTGTGTGTGTGTGT
>QMIH01001885.1:64260-103111 GCA_003987875.1 Clarias batrachus
AAACACATGTACCTTCCCTGACTCCCTAAACCAAAAACAGTGAATAAATTCCCTCTTCCCAACATAAACGGCAGCCACGCCCCTACTACTGGTGAGTGCACAAACATACAGTGAAATGATCTACAAATATATACAAAGAGCAACCAAAGCAATAATCAAAGTCAATGGGAGGCAAAACGTCACAACCAAATACCAAACGCCAAAATCACAATCTCTTTCCTGCGTCTCTCTCCGGATTATATATGGTCGCGCTGGTTGAAGACATCACTCTCAGCGACCGTGTAGAAGGTCAGGTAGATGCCGATGTGGGGACAATCAGAAAACCTGGAGTGGAGTCGAGGTCACGATACACACACGCGAGCGCAACGAAGCATTTATACAAAGCATAATATTTTTTTGCATTTTCATTCGTTTTACTCAGTAGCGCATATGATTTAAAATTTAGCGAATTACAATTCTTCAAACAAAACATAATTAAGTAAAAATAAACTTACAGATTTTAAAAACGACTTTAAAAAGTAGAAGTACACAAAAAAACTCCTCAATTACAGTAACGCGAGTAAATGTAATTCGTTACTTTCCACCTCTGGATGTGTGTGTGTGTGAATGTTAACATTTGTGATGTGTACGTGTGTACAATATGCCACAGATGCTGAAGAAAAGCATCACACTATGATGTTGCTGACTGTGATGTCACTGACTATAACGTCACAATATAATGCCACAGAAAGTTATTAATAATTTTTTGGTGTAAGTTCAAGACATTTTTCACGGCTGACCCGTTTGAGACATCAAAAATCCCTCCGCATTTTTGTATCTGCAATGTCTTTAGATCACATCGGCCCGGTCTGGTGATGATCGTATAAATTCCCTAGGAGGAGTATATCAAAATCCATCGGGTGTGTTTTTGCAAAATAACTGGCCTCCTGTCGAGTTGAGCCCAGGATAGTGCAAAAGTTGTTCAGCTCGATGAGCTCTAACAACTTTCGCACTATCCTGGGCTCAACTAGACAGGAGGCCGGTAAGAGTGTTAGGGGGAGAGGTGTGTGTCGAGTAAATGAGTGGATGTGAGTCTGTGTGTTAACATGAGTGATGTGTGTGTGAGACATGTGACTTGTTATTGTGTGCAGCTGTATGAGACAGCGATGTGAGTGTTAAAATTTGTGATGTGTGATATACATGAGTACGAGTGTGTTTGTGCGTCGTGAGAGCGGTCATGTGTGTGCGTCGTATGAGTGTTAACATTTGTAATGTGTGCATGTGTGTGATGTACGAGTGTGTGTGTGTGTGTGTTAACATTTGTGATATGTATGTGTGTTCAATAGGCCGCAGATGCAGAAAAATAAGCATCACACTACGATGTTCCTCAGTGTGATTGTCACTGAACATGGCACTGAACATGGCACTGAACATGGCACTGAACATGGCACATGCCACACAAAGTTATTAATAATTTTTCGGTGTACATTTAAGACATCATCATCACAGCTGACCTGTTTGAGATATCAAAATTCCTTCGCCAATGTCTTTAGATCACATCGGCCTGGTTTGGTGGTGATCGTGTAATTTCCCTAGGAGGAATACATCAAAATTCATCGGGTGCGTATTTGCGAATGACCCAAAATAACTGGCCTCCTGTTGAGTTGAGCCCAGGACATGCAGTGCGAAAGTTGTTCAGCTCAATGAGCTCTAAATGTGTACAGAGTTTAATGTACCTATGTGCAAGTGTGTATGAGCTATCCAGCTAAATCTCGACTCTTGGGCATCCTGAATGGCAGCAGATTCCAACAAGTTTAATAAGTTTTTGAGCATGTTAAGACCCCCGAAAAGTCCAAAAGGGTGGAAAAAAAAAATGCTTAGGAAAACAAGAGGGTCCGGCGCACCTTATATACGCACCTAAATATTGTTGCAAGCAACGATGACGGCCCCAAGCACCATGCGCCATCGCCACCTAGGGCGCACTGCACAACCTGTGTGTTATTACTGCACCATCGCCATTTGAGTGTGTTAAGACCGCAAAAAAGCATGTGTGTGATGCATGCGTGTGTGTGTGTGTGTGTGTGTGTGTGTGTGTGTGTGTGTGTGAGAATGAAGGAGAGAGGTGTATGACATGTGGATGTGTCAGTCTATGTGTGATGAGTAAATGTGCTTGTGCTTGTTTGGGTGTATGGTGTGTGAGTATGTGTCTATTAACATTAGTGATGTGTGTGTTAGTATGTATGTGTGTGTGTGTTAACATTTGTGATGTGTACAGATGTGTGCAGGCCAGTTTTCTAGTTTTGCCGCCACACCTCACAGCGACGATATGCAGTTGCTGGCTTTGACCACTGAGTGGCGCTATATAACTATAGACCGACGCGTCAGACCTTATTTCATTCTCAAGGATTAATGAGCCGCAGGTCCTTTAGAGCTGCACGGAGTAGCGGATAAAATCAAGTGTAACATTGTACTTAAACAAATTCATAATAACAACACTAAAATTACAGTACAAATGTAGAATTAAATTTTATTAGTATTGAATTTAAGCAAAGTAAATGTTAACACAGTGAGCCTTTAGATTTTATCATGTGTAATTAAAAAGCCTACGCGTCTACACTGTAAACCCTAATGCTCAAAGTAATTAAACACATTGAGTGCTGTTTACCCCCGGTTCGATTCCCGCGCAGGATGGGCTGCAATATACATTTTTTTATTTGTTCAACAAACTCAACAATTTATGTTTCCAATTTTAAATAAACAGAACTATCATTAATTTTAAAAAAATTAACTGATTACCTCAAATATTTGGAGTTTTGCAAACTTAATCGGGTTTACAGTGTAGGGTTTTGGGTCATCTTAAATGTTGCGTTCTTTAAATCTGTAGTAGATAATACCGAAATAAATTAAACTAAATGACTATAAAATTAAAACATTGTCAGGACGTGCTACTGTGTAAGCAGATGTCGTTGTCATTCAGCCTCGCTTGTGTTTTTGCGGTAGTGTGGGAATGAAATGCAGTACGATGTTATGATCAGAATTTTCTTTAATAAATAATGACCSYCGTTGCGYTGTACCACTGCTGACAAAACAGTAATTAAATGTGTTTAATTACTTTGAGCATTAGGGTTTACAGTGTAGTGTACTTGTTTTAATGTTCAACTTCAATGTTTTTTTTTTACTCATTACACTATTTTACAGTAAATATCAATAGCTTTGATTCAGATTTTTCATGCTTGTTGTATAAAATATACAGATGTGGAAATTACCATTACTGTAGTATTTCTTCGATACAGCATATTGTTTTGACTTTATGACTTAATTATTTTTTAAAAACCGAGATGATGGAAAATGTCACTTTGCGCCACCTGGCGGTCATTTCACGAATTGCCTTGAAATGCAACTGATTTATTTTGGCTGCTGTCGTTTTGTCGCGGCGGTGAGCGCGACAATGGTAATAGACATTCTCCCCTTCACACATCTGTAGGTAAAACTCAGAACTCAAACTAAGAGCAGAAATTCAGTGCCATTACTTATTTTTAAAAAAAAATCACTAACATGACATACTGTATGACCAATAAGAGACTCCGGTCAGTCACATGATCCAATATTCTGCATCACTTGAAAAATGGCAAGTTTCAAGCAAAAGGTGCTATGCTGTTCATCACCTCTGGATTTAATGATAATCTTGACATTTTGCTTTATAGTTTCATTCATACTTGATCTTAAACTCATACTTACCTTTGGGGGCTCACGAAACATCTGGTCTAATGAGATGAACTCCAGGTTGGGCAGCATTTCAATACACTGGCTAAAAGACTCGAGCTTAATGGCATGACAGCGGAGTAGTGTAAGGTCCAGCAATCTGCTCCAGCGAGAATGATCTACCAATGAAAAAGCAATGCAGAAATTATTTACATTCAACATGTAGAAACAGAGCACTCAGAACACAGTGCTATTCAAATACTAAAGCGTGAAAAATGATGGCTGAGGTATATCTTAAAGTTATGACAATAATTAACAATTACACCCTTAATTTGGAGTTTATGATCATTCCAAAGTAATGTTATTCTATACATTTTTTACTAAACAGACAGGTTTAAATGGTTATGAAAGATAAACTTTTTAAGTCTTGAAATACAGGCTGCTCTGTAAAGAAAAATAGCATTGCATATAGCATAGCAAGATGCACAATATAGCAGTATTTGAACAAAGGTGGGCTGCATGGTCGAGTTGCCAGAACAAAATTGTTACTGCACCAATGCCATAAAACAGCCCACTTATAATATGCCAAACAGCACCTAGACAGCTTTAAAAAAAAAAATCTGGCACAAAGTCATTTGAACTCATTGCTCTTGAGTCAGATCTCTGACACTGCAGATCACACCCCCCCAGAATGTCAAAGAGAGACCAGTAAAAACTTAGGACAATGTAAAAGTGTAAAAGGCCAATTTGCATTTATTGGCATTAATCATATACTTTCCATTATGACAATGATCCAAAGCAAAAGGCTAAAGATTCAGTGGTTACTACAGAAAATGAGGTTGTGGACTGGACAGAACATTCTCCTGGCCTCAGCGTCATTGAGACACTTTGGGGAGAACTGAGAAACTGTATAGGACCCTAAGGCTTTTGGCCAAAAATGGGCAAAAGAAAATAAAGGGGCTCATCCCTAACTATTACAAACGCCTGTAAGCCATCCCTGATGCCAAAGGGGACATTATCTAAAACTAAGGGTATGTAAACCTTTGGTGGGGACAACGTAATTTAGTTTTAGTGTTTTAGACTAATGGTTTTTTTCTTTTTCCTTTAAATGGTACACATTCTCTGGAATTATGTAAACTTATCAACAGGACTATGTAGGTTTTTTTTTTCATAATGTGAGCTTTCAAACATAACTTATTTAAGTGGTGAACCCTATCTACTTAAATACAGCCAATCATTCCCAAAATGAAACCGGAGCATGCGGCGGGGCATAGCGGCCTTCTTCACTCTTTCCCGAACTGGGGTTCTGTGGCACAATTTTAAGCCGTGCGCACCAGCAGAATGGTGAGTGATAATCATCCTCCAGGCCAGGTTAGTTAGGATGCCCCATCCCCTTTCCACACACACTGAAGCCGTTGACTGATTCGAGAGCGGATTTGTCTGACGTATGTGAGCGCTGGATGTAATCCCACCATCACAATTTATATTCAGAAACGAGTCAAATCAATTATGCCTGTAGAGGCACCAGCAGCACTAATTAGGTGCATCCTGAGAGCCAGGGTGCCAGACATAACAGGTAAGCATAACAGGCAAGCATTAGGCTTTCTAAGATAATTATACAGGCTGGAGCTAACAACAGGTTAAAGAGATTCAAGAGACTTTATTTGCCATTTGGACACATACCAACAGTATGAGGCCATGTCCACACTTACCTGGGTATTTTAAAAATGGGGATTTTTATCTATGGTTTTGGCCTTTCGTCCACATGCAAAAGCAGTTTGAAAACAGAGCTTTTGGAAAACTCTTGTTCAAAATGAAGATTGCAAAAACTTTTTTGAAGTTTTTCAGTGGTGTGGTCCGCGGAAACAGAGATTTTGGCTTGTTATAACGTCAACCTGTGTGCCGATGATGTTAATGTCTGTGTGCTTGTCTCCTTGATTTGACACAAGCTTTGTTTATGATGATATTTGTGCAATAATGGATTTGCGTACAATAAACTAGCAAATATTTACATTTGTGTAGATGCACAGTTACTCACACATTACGAAAATGAACCGAGATGCCTGAAAATACTATGAAGCTCACTGCTGCTACATACAAAACATCGAAGACACAGACCCCACAAACAGCGACGGCGGTTTTGGACGAGACCTGATCGGACTTCTACAAAGTGCAACCAGTAATGTTTCATCTAGGCTTCTGTTGATTAGAAATGCTCCTAACAGCACTTAACAGTTTTGCGTTTTCATGTGGACAAAGATATTTTCTTTGACAAAAATCTCTTTGTACTAAATACCTGGCTATGTATGGACCTGAATTCCATACATTGGAATCTTTTGTGCAGAAACACTGAGTCAAAAAGAAAAAGTAAAATAAACATATAAGAATAATATTAAGGACAAATAGAATAGAAGGTTTAAGGAGTTTAACACTATAGCAGTTATCTGGTACAATGTGGTATGTTTAAATTGGGATCTCTAGATAGTAAACTACTGCACTTGAGATTTACAAATTGCACTTTGTCCTAAAGGCTAAATTGCACAATTGATGTCAACTTCTATATTTCACTTTGTTCTGAAGAATGGTAAGCACAATCTTATAGCGGATATATTATATACACACATGCCTTCATAAGTCAGGGGTAAGTAACTTTGTTGAGGTGTTTGAATTAGTGACGGTGATGTCTGATAATGTATTATTCCCAGGTCCCATCCAAATGTGATTTGGCAACATGCAGTAGATAGTACTGGACGCTGAAATGTTGGATGTCCAGGCGGTTCTGTAAAAACAGTTGGGCTTTACAGATAATTATAGTACCTTTCAAGGGCAAAGGCGGCTTGTTAGTGCATGGTGTCCGTTGCCCTTGGGAAGGTAGTGAAGAGTTCACAGCTAATTATAATGATAATTGAAGCATCACACAAAAAAAGAATAAAAATGTAATGCACTTGAAGTTCTCCATACCAAAATAACAAATGTAGCCAGAAGTAAGAGGACTTCCCAGTCGATTACATTAATCATGAATGTCCATGTGAATATGTGGATTATATCTCAAACCTTGCTTCTTTAGACATTCATTGTCGGAGACTGTAATATTAATTTAAAGAATCTAAAATACTCTTTGAGAACAGCATTTATGTGAACTCAACCGAGGAAAAATCAGTGCCTAGCAGGACCCACTCACAAAGCTGAACATACTTACTGTATGTCAAACAGGCATGGAAGGAGAGGGTCCTGTGCTACAAAAAAAGCTCTTAGTGCTGCTAGATCAATGCATCTCTCCACCCTTACAGAAAATACTAATTAACTAGGAATAAGACCACCATAGTCACTTGCACACATCAATAACATGTATTGAACAAATTTCAAAAATTACAAAATTGAAAACAGAATATAATGCAAATAAGCCAAGACTACTTTTTTTCGGGGCAACTGAAAATTTTGCTTTTTACACACAAATTGAATTTTCTGTAAACGTTCTTGGCCGCACAACTCGTTCAAAAGTTTGAATTTACAGTACAGATGCACTGTTCTGTTCATTGCCTCTGTTAAACGCCCTTATAAAAGGTAAATCTCCTAAAAAAAATATTTGTGACTCACATTCTGTTCCTGCCAGTGATCCCTTCAAAGGATCCAATCTTACCTAGATTCTACTTTAGATTTGTACCCAAAGCCTGTTGCTGTAATCATAAAAAAACGTTGTTCGTTTTTTTTTTTTTTTTTACTGCTAATGCCGATCTAATTTCAATAAAAAAAAAAACAGATAGAAAGGACGTATTCCATTTTGAGTCGGGCTCATTCAGTGTCACCTCTGTCATCTTTTTTTTCCTTGCCTTTTTTTGTATCCACTTGCTCCTTATAGGCCTAAACAACCAGCTGAATTTGTTCAAAATATTTCATGATGATATCTGCCACATAAATTCAAACAATACAAGATGCATACAAGATTTTAATGAGTAATTTACTGAAAAAAACACCTTTCAATAAATGCCTTGAAATAATTTAAGTAAGATTTTTTATATTTAAATACGGCAGGGAGGTATTAAACACTAATGCAGAAAAACTAGAGACCTCCTAGAGCTCAGCCAAAAACCACCTAGAGTATATCTACTTTATACAAAAACTATATTTTATACACAGCTTAGCACAAACTAAGTAATGCAAACTGTGTACTTAGATGTTATAGTGATGAAAATAATTATGTGTAAAACATTTTTGAAAAACCAATGGTTAAAAGAATAAACTAAAATTTAATTTAGAAATGCATAAATACCTGTGATCCAGCTGTGTGGGTTGTGAAGATGTGGGCAGTTGTAAATGACAAGATACTTGATAGCGGGGAACACTTCATTAACAGCCTTCATTCCAACATCAGTGATAATTCCTGGGTTTTCTATCACATCAGCAAGGCCATATTTAACCAATTCAGTATGACTTAATTTGCCTATGAAAGGAAAGGAAAAATGTAAGAAACAAGAAATACTAATCACTATTTTATGGAGTTAATTCCAAACCCTTTATCAACACCAATAATGTATTTTTAATTAGGAGGAACAGTAATACAACTTTTTTTAAAAATATGACAGTTGTCAAAGATGTGCACAGTGTTCGCCAATGATTTGACACAAAATATAAAAATATATTCAAGTGTATTTCGTTCTCTGTCCACTCCACAACAAGAAATTACACCATAATTGTCCTTATTTCTGAAAAAAAAAAGACTTTAAAAAGATGTGCACATTTTATAAATGGGTCCCCTCATAACTGCTAATTCATCAAGCGTAGTCTCTGTTCAGTTATGAGGTATTCCAAAACAAAAGGAAAAAAGTGCTCTGCTTTCTCTACTGTTGCTCATGACTCATTTAAATGTGGTTCAAGTTACAAACTCGCTCAGTTTTTTTTTTCCTGCTGTCACAAATGTCACTGCTGTGACCTGCTTCATGCACCGCAGGGGTGACCTTTCATGGTTTTGCCAACTGCACTAGGGGATACAATCAATCTGCTTGAGATATTTCTGATTGACTGACCTTCATTTCCTGAAATAATGGAAGACAGTAAAAATTATTTAGCCCAAGCTATTTTGAAGAAGCACAAAGGAAAGAGAAATGTTAAGGACCAGAGACTAGGTGGTTGGCCAGGGAAACCTGATGCAGCAGATTAAAGACTTAACATTCCTTCAATATTGGAAGATGTCCGGTAGTGCCATCAGCAAAGAACTGTCAGAAACTAGTGGGATCCGTCTACTTTCCAGGGATGTCTGCCAGACATGCTCTTTGTGGAAGAAATGCAGCCCAAAAAGCATACCTCAAACATGGAAGTGACTTAACGTTGGGACTGCATTTCTGCAAAAGTTCACATCAAGTCTGTCCAGGATTGCTGTACATGAAGGGACAGAGGGATTTGAGGCAGCCTACATCCACAGATGATCTGGGGCTAGTTCTCAAAGACGTTTAGAACAACTTGCGTCCCAATTTCCTTCAAAACCTATTGGTAAATGTACCTTGAAGAATTGATGCTGTTTTGCAGGCAACATTTCTTTTACATTAAAATGTTACACATAAAAACTATTACAATCATTATGAGTCATATTATTCTTCAATTGAACAACCGAGTATTAAATGTGTTATATTATGGTTTTATTTAAACATTGGACCATGATCATGGGCAGAGGTTGCTTGGTTTTTGTACTTTCTAAGTTCTAAAAATATTTAATGGAAAACTTTATATATGCAAGTCTGTTCCCCAATATAAATAAAATTGACTGCACAACCAACACTTGTGTTATAAAACTTATAAAACTGAAAAAAACCAAAAAGGCTCATTGTAGATCAATATTTCTCATCAGGGCACGTATTCATAGGGCTTCTAAAAATCCTCTCAAAGACTTCCTAAGTTAGCTTGAAAACTAAAGCTAGCAGTCTTAGCTTAAGAGTGATTTAGACACAAGTTCAAGCACCTTTGAGCTTGAACCTTTGAGCAAGGAAAAGACAAACACTCATCTCAGCAACCTGTGGGATCCACAAATATATTGGATCAGGCAATTTGGCTGAATGAGTCAGCCTAATTATCAATAAATGTACAGAAAAAACAATCTCTTTCTTTACCCTCTTTCTGTCACTGTCACATGCTGTTTTTAGGCTTACTTTTGCACCTCTAAATGGTATGCATACCTTTTTTTTTCCACTTAAGGTCCTGTTTACTATATTACCAAAAGTATTCACATGAATATGAACTTGAATAACATCCAATTCTTAATCCACAGCGTTTAATGATGTTGGCCCACACTTTGCAGATATAACAGCTTTAACTCTTCCAGAAATGCTTTTCACAAAGTTTAGGCGTGTGTTTATCGGAATTTTTGACCATTATTCCAGAAGCGCATTTGTGAAGTCAGACACTGATGCTGGATGGGTCCACTCAAATTTAGCCCAAAGGTGTTCCACTGGGTTGAGGTTAGGGCTCAGGACAGTCAAGTTCTCGAGGTCGTTACCAAGGCTGAAGATGAAGTACTGCTCCATCCATCCAGTATTTGCCAACACCAACGTAGAAGCCACTGACATCCTGTATGACATTGCCCATACTGTGCAGTACTATGGCTTTAAACTTAACACACAAAAAAAAAAATTAAAGCAATGGCTATCAACAGGTCGCAGATCAATTTCTACCTCTGAGGAGTCCAGATAGAACACGTGTGTCAGGTGGTTCAAGGGAAAAAAAAATGGTGTTCCTGACGGACATCCACAGCATAATTGGAGGAGCAGCAGTGGTGCCTATGGAAGAAGCAGAACATCTCACACAATACCTAAATCCGCCTCTTTTGGAAACTCATTCTCCCAATAGTCTTTCATGGATCTGTGACATTGGTGCTCCTCAAGTCCGATCTTAACAAGCTCAAGGTTTTTCAAATGTGATGATACTAGAAATTTCCGTCTGTGACCATGTTCGAAATAAAGTCATCCCTGAAAGGTGCAACTACCAAGTAAACATTGAAGAGAATGTTCAGAAACTTTGATTGAATGCCACTCAACTACTGAACTCCTCTGGCAACAACAACCAACCCATTGGAAGATCCAACGAGTGGCCTCAAAGTAACCTGACTCAAGAACAATTAAAGAAGATCTGCCAAAATTAGGAGCATGCCTTGTATAACTCAGTGCCACTCAGAATCCAGTGGTACCCACAGCTACGGGACTGTTCATTTGTCCATTTAAAGATTTATTTGTATGTTGCAAACCATGGCAGAGGACAAGATGAGTGACCAAGGATATGTATGATCATGCACAAGAGTCATTTTGAGCACGCAATGTAGGGTTTGTGCATGTGAAAAAAATTGAGTGTGTACAAAAATTTTAAACCGCACACAAATCAACACAAAAACTATTCTTTACTGCAACATACAGTGGTATATTAGCATATGAATTTAATGCTAATGAGATCTTAAGGCAAAATGCATTTTCCAATATGAAATAATGTGAATGCAGATAATCTGTTCCAGCCACCTAAAACATTACCAATATTACCCATTTCCAACACTATATTTTTACATACAAAAAATAATCAAAACATTTGGAAAAAAATATGTAAATGACGTAAAGTAATAAAAATATATTTTTAATGGCGATTAACCCAAATATCGACGAAACGTACGTCTTTAGTAGAGGTGCTCCGATTTATCGTTCGCTCATCATAATCGGCCGACAACTGCTTTGGGAAGTTTGTTTAGTGGTCTCTATAATGACCAATCTTGAAAAGCTGATCAAATGACGCAAAACTCACGTGACAGTGTGAAAGTTTTTTGCACACTGCTAAAATGGCCTCACCGGTCTGGGAATTCTACATGGTGTGTAAAAAGGACAATACATTAGCAATCTGCATCCTGTGTAACATGCAAATTCCATGAGACGGGAAGCACCCAAAGCATTTTAACAACACAAACCTCAACGTTACCTAGCGCTAAGAGAGAGCGAGAGAGGTTACATGAGTATTAAAAACATTTATATTCAGACTCAATATAAACTGGAACATAAGCACTATTTGGACGGGACTAGTTTTACTGGGGAACATTTGAGTTAGATTTTTTTTTCAGCCGATATCTGTCATTTCATGTATGGATTCGTGTTTATTACAGAGGTAGGCGTGTCTGTGTTTTACATGTGGGCGTTGCACAAGACCACGTGTTGAGAATGATGATTTCTACTGGAGCGTAGAAAGGAGAAACTCTAATACTCTCACACACACTCTCTTGCCTTTACACACCCCCCTCCTCGGCTTCATACAGACACGCACACACTGCTCTACACAGAAACTCTACTCTGTCGCGATTCTTTTCAAAGGTAAAGTGCTGGTTCATTTGTTTTTTTTTTTTACTTTACAGCAGTGATTCCATTAGCAAAGATTTTTTAAAAAATAATTTTTGACTTGAAAAACGAGCACGGTTTTTTTTTTTTTTTTTTGACACCAACTCTCACACACCGACATACACACACACTTTCGCCCTTTACACCCCCCCACACTCCCGGCTTCACCTAGACACACACACACTCTGCTCTACACAGAAACTCTGCTCTGTCGCGATTCTTTTCAAAAGGTAAGGTGCCGGTTCATTTTTTTTTTTTTTTACTTT
The DNA here is from genome assembly GCA_003987875.1 of Clarias batrachus. Classification (NCBI taxonomy): domain Eukaryota; kingdom Metazoa; phylum Chordata; class Actinopteri; order Siluriformes; family Clariidae; genus Clarias; species Clarias batrachus. The sequence continues at coordinate 76,562 of QMIH01001885.1, forward strand.
ACAGCAGTGATTCTTTTAGTGTGCACTCATGCGAGTGTCATTAGAGAGATTTCTTTTTTTTCCCGTTAAGACAGTGTTTCCGTTGTGTGTGTGTTTGCTGTGAAACTTAAAAAGTGAGGTGGGGGGAGGGAGGAGGAGTTTTACTGTGTAAGACGAGGCGAGGGAAGGGGCTAATTCCACACACACACACACACACACACACACACACACACACAGCGCCTGCGCGCACAAACGGAAACACTTATCTATTGGGATTTATTTTAGCTTTTTTAAAAGATAAAGTGCAGGTTAGTTTGTTTTATTTTTACTTTATATACTGTATTAATTATTTTTCGGGCTGTGGAACGAATTATTTGAGTTTTCATTATTTCTTATGGGAAGGTTTGATTTTTCGAGTGTTCGAGTGTTTTGAATACGAGCCCCCTTCCGGAACAAATTATGCTCGTAATCCAAGGTTCCACTGTATTGTGAATAATGACAATGTTTATTTTTGATAAAATGCTGTATGCATTTATAAAATAAAAGTAGATTTTTCTAAAAAGAACACCAATTAAATCTTTGTTTCTCTTATATATTATATATTGCTGTTTAATTAAGCAAAAGTGCATTTTATCCGATTACTTGATTAAATCAATGAATTTTTTGGTAGAATACTCGATTACTGAAATATTCAATAGCTACAGCCCTAATGTCTATGTATATGTGTGTGCGTGTATGCGTGCGTGCGCGTACAGTGAGGGCCTGGCCATCTGGAGTACCGGGAGTTGTCCCGGGGGCCGCTGGCCAATGTGGGCAAATATATTAGTAAGCATTTTAAAAAATGACGGAAATCATAATATTGCATCTCTTTTCTACGCAGATTGATGACCGTGTCGATCGCAGGGGGCTCTCGACAAAGAACACAAACATGTGTTCACGCCAATGTATTGCCCTACCGCCTTACTAATTAGTTTGGTCTATTCCATTCATGTATGGACATTCCATACGTGTTCTGATTTAAAGAGGGAGAGATCTGGACCCTTATTCGATACAGCAAATTTCTCTATGCAAATAATTAATAATTTCCATGGATGAAAAGCGGAAAAAAGAAGAGGTGGAAAAGTTACGAGAAACGAAGAAGCTTTAGAGGAAGATGCTTTTAAATGCTTCAAATTAACAGATTATGCCTTTGGCATGAGGGGAAATTGCAGGCATTACAGTCATGGGATAGCGAGGCTGGATCCAGCAGAAGGGTCAGTGATGATGAACCAGTGTCTGCTGATGAACATAGAGAAACATTATTATGAATATTGACTAATATAGACATAATATTGACTATAATAATTACTAGCACAAACTGAACAGGTAAACTGGAATTAAATTCAGTAGCAGCATTAGTTTGATTGCAATACTTTTCGCTCGAGTAGAGAAGGGGAGAGGTGTTAGTTATCAGGAGCAGGCACTCGTTCATCAGCACTGACCCTGCCGGATTTGCAGCGTACACTGATGAGTGGTACATCTTGCACTGCATCAAGATGATACCCCCTGAATAGCTAAAATAAGGTCCTTATAGTTTTATATGTTGTTTGTATTAATGTTCTTTCCTTTGTTTCTTTGTTTTACAAATGTGTCCCAATATATGTTCAGTGATCCTTCAAATGTTATGTTCAATTACCATTTATTTCTGTATTGTATTTTTATACTAGTAAGTGGTGTTAAAAATTAATCTCCATATTAATGAGCCCATGTATTATGATGTGGGATGTGGTGGGCTGCTGTGGGTCAGGAAGTCCAGGGCCACTTTTTGGTCCCAGTCCGTCCCTGCGTGTACAGTACATACTGTATATACACACATATACACACTGCAAGTATATTTCAGACCTATGGAGAAACACTGCTATGAGCACTATTAAAACAGCATTATCAGAGTGATTGTAACGACATCAGTCATGTCATCATTAGGGGTGCTCCAATTGATCGGTCGCTGATCATGATCAACCGATAATAGCTTTGGGAACTTTGGCGCAGATGACGCAAAGCTCACGAGACATTTTTTTTTGCGCGCTTCACTGGTCTGGTGTTGTGTGAAAGACCGTACATTAGCAATCTGCAACCTGTGTAACAAGCCAATTCCACGAAGCGGGAAGCATCCAATAGCATTTTAACTCTACGGAACTCATCAGACATTTGAAGGTTAGTCACGTAAAGGAACACAAGCTTTCAAAGTTGGCTAGCGTTAAGAGAGCTCAGCAACTCGCACGCCGCCACTCTCTCAGCTAATTCTCTCAGGTAATTCCCCTATCTCACCTACGCGGTTTCCCTCGGTGGCCGTAAGTACGGGTTCATCATGATTCACCGCGAGTTTTGGCGCAATGATTACGTTTCCATAACGTTTCCATTACTGCCGACCAAACATGTTAAATTTTTTTTGCGGCCCTCGCGGATGCTTGCAAACCTTGAAGAACTTTGCAGATCGTCGGCGGGCAATCGCGGCGGCTCACGGTGCCCAACACCGCATCTCACCACGAGTCAAACCGCATAGGTGAGATCGGGACATCAACCCTACTGCAAGGACAGGAAGAGGCATAAAGAAATATCAGACAAAATAATGGAATTCATATGCCTAGATCATCAGCCGCTGTCTATTGTGGAAAACGAAAGGTTCCGCGACTCACGTCCTACTTGTCAGTTATTTTATTTCATTTTATACAATTTACAGGAAAGTTGTATTTGTGAAGCTCTAAGCTGTTCCCAATTGCTAGCACCAGTATTCACAGAGATATTCAACCTCTCTTTATCTCAGTCAGTGATCCCCACATGCTTCAAAGAGTCCATCATGTTCCTGTTCCGAAGAAACCACATCCTGCTTCTTCCCTCAATGATTATCGACCTGTAGCCCTCACATCAGTGGTGATGAAGTGCTTCGAACGGCTTGTCAGTGACTTCATCATCTCTTCACTACCAGACACACTGGATCCACTTCAGTTCGCGTACCGGTCAAACCGCTCCACAGATGATGCTATTGCTCATCTTCTTCATACATCTCTCACACACCTGGACAATAGAAGGGGGAATTATGTTAAAATGCTCTTCATAGACTACAGCTCAGCATTTAATACTATAATTCCCTCCACACTCACCACCAAGCTGGAGCACCTGGGACTCAGCTCATCTTTGTGTCAGTGGATCTCCAACTTCCTAACTGACAGACCACAGGCTGTAAGGATGGGCGGTCATGTCTCCTCCTCCATCACTCTCAGCACTGGAGCACCACAGGGTTGTGTTCTGAGCCCCTTGCTGTACTCACTGTACACACACGACTGCGTAGCCACTACCAAATCCACCATCATCATCAAGTTTGCTGACCGTCGTGGTGGACCTGATCAGTGACAACGATGAGACGGCCTACCTGGAGGAGATTGGGAATCTGGAGCACTGGTGCCAGAGGAACAATCTCCTTTTAAACGTCAGCAAGACGAAGGAGTTGGTAGTAGACTTTAGCACAAAACAGGAGAGGAACTACCAGACCCCCGTCATCAACAATAGCCCGGTGGAGAGAGTAGACAGTTTCAGATACCTCGGTGTCCACATCAAGCAGGACCTGTCATGGTCCTGTCACATCAACACCGTGGTGAAGAAGGCCCGACAGCGTCTCTACCACCTCAGGCGCTTGAGAGACTTTAGATTGCCCTCCAAGGTGCTCAGGAACTTTTACTCCTGCACCATAGAGAACATCCTGACGGGAAACATCACGACCTGGTTCGGGAACAGCACCATGCAGGACAGACGAGCTCTACAGAGGGTTGTGCGTTCAGCTGAGCGCATCATCCGCACCGAGCTCCCTGACCTGCACTCGATCTACAGCAAGCGGTGCTGGACCAAGGCCAGGAAGATCGTGAAGGACCTCAGCCACCCCAGTAATGGACTGTTCTCTCTGTTGAGGTCAGGAAAGTGATTCTGTTCCCTGAAGACTGAAGAGGAGCTTCTACCCGCAGGCGATACGGTCTCTCAACCAGCACACCAAACAGTACTGACTGACTCAGACTCACTTTACACACCCACACTCATGCTTCTTGCACTCTCTCTGGACTCTTGGGACAAAACTTGCACACCCTTCACACCACATCACTATTTATTCTATAGCACAAGTCACTTTAAGCACAAAATCACTTTATAGCATACTTGCACACCCCCTGGACATCTCTATTTATATTCCATATTTTTCCATACTGTACACCTAGGCATTAATATATTCCCTATATGTATATTTTTTTCTACACTTGCACCCAGGTTTTCTTATTTTCTTATTCTCTTATATTTTTTTCTATATATTTTTTTATTTTCTTATTTTTCTTATTGCATATTTTTACTGCACATATATTTTATTATTATTATTATTATTAGTTAAATCTATTTCTACGTTCTTTGATATATTCTTTTGTGTAAATAGTCTTAAATAGTTTTTATTCTAAGGTCATGGGCAGTCGCCTAAGCATTTCACTACATATCGTACTGTGTATGACTGTGTATGTGACAAATAAAATTTGAATTTGATTTGAAATTGATTTGAAATTTGAATTTGAATTGCTAACCAAGCACAGGCTGCTACGTTTTAAGTTGACATGTTGCAAATGTTGCTTGCAAATAAATACAGTTGTCAATTCATGATATTCCTCTTCTTATAATTTCAATACTTAAATTTACATTGTTGTTAGATATAGTTTAATAAATAATACTACAAGATAAGGCTTCAAGTAGACCCTGTAATCGGTGATCAGTATCAGCCGATACAGCTTTTAGTGATCGGAGATCGGCCCCAAAAATCCTGATCGGAGCACCCCTAGTCATCATCATGCTGAAGTCGTAGTGCTTGGCCTTAGAAGAACAAAAGGACCTTCACACATTAGTATAGCCATCTACAGTATACCTGTGGATGTGAGAAGGTGCAGGCGGGACATATGCTGTCTATAGACAACGATTATGTGTCAACGTAAATTTTTTAACAGGACAATATGAGGTCATCATATTGTTAAAACCTTCATAAAAGTTTTTAATAGTCAGTAGCATCATTTTAATTTCGCTTTATTTTGGTAGTGACAATATGGATTCATTATCAGTTACTTAGGGCTCAGTAGAACATCGTTAAATTCTTTAACTGTCGGCTATTGAAACATTATGTCAATAACGCGTCCTTATTGCTCGTGTCAAAATGCACTGTAGAGTCATTTTCATGTGCTTATGAATTTGTTTAAATCAATGTGGGGTTCGCTATGATTGAAAAATTAACCAAACTGATAATGACCGCATGACTTTAGAGTCAGCTAAAGATGTTCAGAGGAATGAGGGCTACATTCACTGCATCATCATAGGAAATCATGTTCCGAGAAAGGGTCACGGAGTGGGTCTCGACTTGGATTAAACTCATAGTCGCATCAAAAATGCGTTCTCTCTAACCCTAACCTATGCGCCCATTGATAACAAGCGACAGAGCTCATAAACATGTCGAGCTCAAACTTTAAACACTGATATGTATTTATTCTTCACTTTCTTTTCAATGATGATTCTTCTTTGACTGCGCTTTCTCCATTCAGTATTATTATCATTAGTAGTAGTGAAAATTACCGCTGATTAACTGTCTCTGCAGTAGTTATAACAGAGGATTAATTTCACTTGGGCTATTTCTAACAGGCGATCTACTAAATAATAATAAATAGATAAAATAACCCAGCACTTTAACATTTAACCCAGCAGTTTTAAGAGTGTAACATAAAAAATATTCCATTTGTAAAACAGCATAGATGAAATTGTGTAAAAACAATACAACAAAGCTTATGGTAAATAAATTCTCAGACTACCTATTTACAGTACATGGAATTTTACGGGKTTGTCACWGAACGATTTACCCTGACAAAGAGCAATATAAGAATAGTGCCAGCTGGCACACCTTAAAAAATTCGGCATCTATTTAGAGTCTAAATATTTTTTTCTAAACTTGCGCTACTGTTGTTTACTTACAATATTTGTTAATGTTTTTTATTTAAATGAGGTTGGGCTCCAGGATGTTGAGCCTATTTCCTACTGTACGTAGTCTAATCAGAGCTCTACCGCACTTCCGAGTGTAATTCATAAATTATGTTTATAATAACGAAATGAGATGCACTAAATCATGCTTTACAATTAATCTACAATTCACCCGCGGCTCGCAGTTTCACTTCACAAAGGGCAGCGTTTTGATCATACTGCGTCAGACATACTGCATTGATGGATGGATGTTGTTGATAAATATTTAAAATGATAATTAAATAAATAGCTGTCCATTACACTTCTGCACCATTTCACATAATAAATAGTTTTAAATGATAGTAAAGGTACCATTTGGTCATGTACCAATCTGTATCAAACTGAATCTCTCTGAGTAAGTAAACATAATAATAAATAATGAATCATTATATTGTCACCACATGGGTAAACATGACCAAATGACTGCATAAACACTATGTAAATAATAGAGGAAATAATAATTAAATTAAACACGAATATCCTTGTTAAAATGTTGGATTTTTATTTAAAAGTGTGGCATTTTAATCCAACATTTTAATGTGCATCAAGGTGCATGGGTGTCAACTCGCACGTTCTGTAATATTCCACTGTCATTCATATTGCTGCTGTTTTAGAGCCGTTTACTAAAGCATTCGCTAGTTATCAAGTTGATGTACAGGTCAATTGTGAATTACACTCAAAGTATCAACTCCAWCTATGWAGASTGMTTTMATTTGCTGGGGAAATAAAATTTAGGCAGAGACGTCCGCACTGTCTTGTCTTGTTAATTCACCTAAAACCCTCTACAGTATTTGCCAACAGCGCACCCAGTTTGATAAATTCACAGATATCTTGAATGAAAGGTGAGAAGAGATTGAGCAGAATCTTCTGACACAGTGCTTGCTCTGAAGGACTATATTTACTTCTTTTTATTGTGTAAAGCTGCTTTGCGACAATGTCAATTGTTAAAAGCGCTATATAAATAAATTTGACTTGACTTGACTATTCGACAAGAATTTAGAGAATAAGAACTGTATTTCTAATGAGATAATTAATTAAATAATACAATTATATCGAATAAGGTTTTTATCTAAAAGCCAGACCAAATTTCTCATTCACTGCTGAAGTGGTTAAATATGTTTATACTGTAGATATGTAGGTTATATTTTAAAAGACGTCTCTGCCTAAAATATATTTCAGCACATTGTACTGGATCTCAGCACGTCTTCTTACCTTGTTTTAATCTGTAATATTGTGTAATAATAAGTGAAATGTATTTATATGCGTATATGCTTAAATATTCCTTTTTATTTATGGACATGTGTATTGTGTTTGATCTGGATTATTGCGAGACGCGATGACTTTCTGCCATTTTTATCGATAAATCGAACGGGTTTATCAGCCTTTTGATCAAAACGCTGCCTTTTGTAAAGTGAAAGTTTACGAATAATGGTCAAATAATGGATGAAATGCTGGACACAAACAGCAAGAAAGCATTTTGTTTATTATTATAAAAAGCCCGAAGCACTTCATGTGCATATAAGAATATTTACAAAATATATATTGATTTTTTTGTTTATTCATGTCTTCTGACATGGACACATTTTTACGTTTTAACGAAGATATTTTGTCATATTCACGAATCAGGACATTCGCATAGATCCACAGACTGCTACCGCGCGGAGTTCTGAACAGCCATCGGCGTGGCCATTTATACACGCGACTGCCAGACAGGCTAAGCAACAGTTCAGCGTGCGCGCTCAGTTTACTAGTTCCACAACCTCCCGCTCTCTCTCTCTCAAATAAATAAGGACATAAGCCCCAAGAGGATCCAAGTTTTTGCTTTAGTTTCCAGAGCCCATTCGTTCTCGCGTAGAGACAGCGGAGCTCTGTTTATTTTGTGTTTTCAGTTTCTTTTTGTTTCCGTTTAAATTGTTAATTAATAATCTCACGCCATCTCCAAATGGGAAGGTCTTCCCGTGTGTATCACAAGCACTCTCACATATTCCTATTTCGTTTACTCATCTAAAGTCCTGTGTATAGGTAACATTTTAAAAGTACAATTGTAAGTAAATTATGAACTGCATGTAATGTAAAATATGAATAAAACAGTATTAGACACACACATATGATATGGGAGTATATATGAATATATGAATGAAAAAGCTATTTACACACGAGTGCTCAAATGTAAAGCAAACGCAATTATTTTATTCTGTATATTTAACACTCTTTCAGCCGTTTAAGTTACATGAAAAAATAACGTGCCAGCCCACTATTATTTTCTGTTCGAATTTAAAGATGCACATGTGTGTGCAAAAAGTCGAAGTACAACAAAGAATACGAAAGTGTATAATCTTTAATAAGGTTAGCCTAAAACAATACTGTCTCCAATGCTGAAGCAAACATTATTTTGTTTTTGTTTTAGTCTATTTGTTGAATACAACGAGACTGCGCGCTCCGAGGTGAACACATGCAGACCCCCAGTTACTGTAATCCCTCTTCTCACCTTTCATTCACAATAGGTGTGAATTTATCAAACCAGTTTCACTGATGGGGGAATTGGCAGAATTGAGGGGTTTAAAAAAAATTAACAAGACCGAGAAGACGTCTCTGGCTAAAATGTATTTCACCAGAAAACCATAAACATAAATAGAAACAAATAAAATGTTTAATGATATCAATTAAATCCGACTTCATAGTTGGATTTGATATTCTGAGTGTAATTCATACATTTACTGAATATATTCACATGTTGTAAAATAGCGAAACCCGTTTCCTTGTTTTAATCTGTAATATTTAAGTGAAATACATTTTGCGTATATGCTTAAATATTCCTTTTTATTTATGGACTGGTTCAGTATGTTTGATCTGCATTATTGCAAGAGGCGATGACTTTCTGGGGGAGTATGTCTGCACCTTTTGTAAAGTGAAAGTACGAGCCGCGGGTTCACGCACGCAGATGAACAGCTTTATATCAGTCATAAATCCACAATCATATTCCAGCTATTATTTCCAGTCGTGGTCAAATAATGGATGAAATAATTATTCAATGCTGGACATAAACAGCAAAAGAGACGGATGATTTTTTTTTTTTATAAAAAGTCTGAAGCACTTCATGTTTATATTTGTTCCTTCATGTCTTCTGATGGCGCTCGACACATTTTTACATTTTAACGAAGACATGTCGACATATTCACGAATCAGGACATTTGCATAATTACTGTATATGTGTGCGCGTCTAGGTGTGTGTGCACGGAGAGTTTGTGTATATGTGCGCGCATCTCATAGGCGTGTGTGCGCGCATTTCATATGTAGTTGTGTGAGCAGTTAGTAGTATATATAGATGTGTGACTGTTTCATATATGTGTATGCAAGTGTTTCACGTGTGTGTGCATGAGTGAAGTTTGATTTAAACTCTATACRGCGYMTCATAATTTAGGGCATCTCTTTTCTCATTATGAACATAATATGAAGCACATATACGCAGATTCATCATAAAATATTATTATTGTAAAACAAAATAAAATTCATGTTTACTTCAGCATCGGAAACAATATTGTTTTAGGCTAAATAATTCAACACAATTCTTCGTTGTACTTGTCTGGCTTTTAGATAAAGTCCTTCCATGCGCCATCTGGCGGATATTCAGTGAAGCACAACACATTTATTTAAATTCCCGAATGTTGCTTGAGGGATCTCGCGGCATGTCGCGCGCCAAATTGTGGGATCTCGCAGGAAAAAGCGCGCATTCTTAATGGCCAGATCTGTATATGTAGCACATTACTTAACAGTAGTTTTCTCACTTAAAAACTAAGGTCTGCCTTTAAAACAAAACAAAAACGTTTAACATCAATAAAAATGTAGCTTTTTTTCTTTAAGCAGCACGTATCATCAACGTGTACACAAGTACTAAAGGACCCTTGGTAGTGATTAAAGCATTCAGACTTCATGGGTCTAGTGCTACAAGATTGGCACATCCGAATCTTACATACTGTAAATAACCAACGCCTGACAAACAAATCCACAAATTAAAAAGCAAAAAAACTAACAAAAAATAGAGTAAATAGCATGCTATCATTGGAAACCTGTTTGTTTAGTCCAGTTCTAACCTAACCTATTTTTGGTCTTTCAATCATGATCCCCTTGCAATTTGAACAGGATTGCCATCTTGCAGTGTTGGCCACGGATAAGAATAAAAAAGCTCAGTCTTTACCTATTACCAAATGCTAATGCTTGTGGGTGGAAATTACATGTGCCTGCCTCAGGAACATATACTGTACTACAAAATAATGTTTTGTTTTATCAATTCACATCCGCCTTTACTTGTCTGTTGGGACTGCATTCTCAATTTTACAGATATCAGGTTGGTTGACAATTCAAGCTCAAAAGACACAAATAATAGAGTGTTCTGGAGGACAATAACATATTTTTTACAACTTATTTAATATCCAACAGTGTGTCTTATACTTACATTGTAAAAGGAACTCATCAACATATCCAAGATGCAAAGTCTCAAACTGTGGAAACTCAAGTTCCGCCATTTTCAGTGCTGAAAAGACCCCATCTTTGGTCAATGATGGCTGAATTCGAACCTCACGCAATCTGTGCAACAAAATTATTCAAAGATATTAAAACATTCATAAAATTCACAAATTATTTAACAGAGCCCCTCTTACCCATGTGCAGCAGTAATGATGAGGTAGCCCAAGTCCACTTCAAGAGCATTCTTACAAGCACCAAATACAATAGTTTGCAAATTGCGAAATCCTCCTGGAACATAAATCGTGTTACAAGGAACAACATGGAGACAACAGGCTGTTATTCTTGCATCTATGACACAACTGGCACATGTTACATAAATGTCAAACAAATTTTTATATGCTAGGAGCGCAAATAAAATTGCTGATCAATAATTGATACTGATAACTCCTAATTGAGCAGCTAAGCTAAAGACAACCACAGAAGTGTTTGGATTTATAAAGAACCAGATGAGTTCATAAGCTTTAGATTTAGAAAGCTGTCACATTAATAACCAAACAACATGTCCAGTCTACAACATGGCCCATTTTAGATGCTGCACATGATGCACTTCTGATAGCAGGCACAAATTTTTTGTTGTTCATCAAACTACTGTCGTTGGCAGAGCCATCACTATGGACTAGGGCTGAAACGATTCCTCTAGTAACTCGATTAATTCGATTACAAAAAATGATCGAGGCAAAATCTTCCTCCTCGAAGCAATTATTTGTTTGGCGTGACACAGCATGCTTCCGGGTGCAAACACAGACGCAGAAGAAGCGCTTACGTCACCCACAAAGCGGAAAGTGACGCAAACAGTTAGCTGGGTATTGATTTGAAGGAGCATTCTGTTGCGAGCTGCAAAATGGAAGGGAGCGATTAAAAAAATAACTTTTATCAATGAAAAATGTTTTCAGCAGCAGAAAACATTGCTTTAAAGCGCAGGGCAAGCCTCAGTTAACATGCTTACCTTTCTTTATTGAAAATCACACGCTCCTTTAAAGACTAGTGTGCACACACGTCCAAGAGAGAGACATTTATATTCTAATGAATATATTGACTTGACTAACACAACGTATGGACTCTTGCTCCTGTCCATTGGAGTTTGACATCCTAAATGTCATCACAAAGCATTCCAGTAAGAAGTCAGTAAAGGATTATGTTATGCCTGAGCTGTAGATTTTGAAACTTTTAGTTCTGAAAGTTAAGTTGCACAACTTAGTGTTTTTGTATAATTATTTATTTTAATGTGTGCCTTAGGTTTTTTGATACTTAAAGTTATTTGAAATACCTTTTTTTTTGTTTGTTTATTTTATTTTAAGTTTTTGCATCTGAGAAAAGGCTTTAAAATAAAAATGTATGGCACTGTAATGCACTTAATTAATCTCAGTCAACTTTAAGCTATTCCTTTATTGTGAATAATAATGTTTATTTTTTGATAAAATGCTGTATGCATTTTAAAAAAACGGGAACACTTAGTCCCAGTTTGACTCGAACACCTATCATTTGTGTATGAAAGTTCAAGTCAATCCGGGACGTAGTGTTTTATTTTTTGGAGCAGTATATTTTATATTGCTGTTTAATTAAACAAAAGTACATTTTATCCGATTACTCTATTAATCAATAAAATTTTTGGTAGAATACTCGATTACTAAAATATTCGATAGCCCCGACAGTGTCATTTAATCATTTCCTGTGGTTACACACAGGAGAGCACATGCGTGGCTACTGGGCAGAGCAGGGGAATGATTGACAGGCAGCATGAGATACCCACAGCAGTTCTTAACACTCCCAGAAAAGTTAAAAAAAATAAAAGTCCGCTATAACCAGAAGAATGAGGCAGAGATAGCCTAGAGGGCTAAGGCACTGACTTAATGATTGGAAGATCGGTGGTTAAATCCTAGCTCCAGCAGGTTGCCACTGTTAGGCTCTTTATCATTACAGTGCTGTAATGTATATGTGACAAATCAAAGCTTAACTTAACAGGACTACATTCAATATTTGTTACTTTGTAAAAAGTGTTGATGATGCTTTTCCTCTTCTACATGCCAGGGCAAAGACTCTTTACTTTACTCTTTACTTCTTCTTAGAAGAGACAAGATCCTCGCTGTGCTGCACCTCGCCTCAGATCCTTGTCAGGAGGCCTAAGTCTGTGCTGGCATTTCTCCTGCGGTGTTGCTATCAGTGTGTGAAGAGTGGGAGAAGAGGGTTGCATTGACAATCCATCACAATGGGCAGCACATTGAACACATTTTATAAGTGGTCAGAAACTTGTAAATAACTCATGAAAGAATAAAGTTACGTTGAAACCAAGCACACCATTGTTTTTCTTGTGAAATTCCCAATAAGTTTGATGTGTCACATGACCCTCTTCCTATTGAAAAAACAAAAGTTGGATCCAAGATGGCCGACTTCCAAATGGCCACCATGGTCACCACCCATCTTGAAAAGTTTGCTCCCTCACATATACTAATGTTCCACAAACAGGAGGTTAATATCATCAACCATTCCCATTTTATTAAGGTGTATCCATATAAATGGCCCACCCTGTATAATGTAGAGACCCCTACACACCTTTGATTGGACTGCTGCTAGCAAAGGCTGGCTTAGAGGTAACTTAACTTATGCTTAACAGGACCCCCTTCATTTAGAGGAAACCCAGCTGGTCAACTATGATTACAAAAAACTGAACAATATCTTTTCACACATTGTGGATTACATCCCAACCAGTGTAAGAGGGGAATTTAACAAATGGGCAGATAATACCAGGTATTAAAAAGGTAATTGATTAGATGTCCTACAGTCACACACACACAAGAAACTGTTGGCATGAAGGCTTCCAAACCATCCAAAGAGAAGTTTGTGGTGACTGTTTCCTCTGGCCATGTAGGCATCTAGCACAGGATAGTTCTTGCTCAGCTTCCATCCCAGCACAAAGACCCAGGCAGCATCACACAGATAGGAGTCCAGAAGGGCGCCTCAATTATGGCATACCACCACTGGATGGCCACTAAACTAAACCACCTCACACCAACAGGCCCTGCCCCAGGCATCAGATGACTCAAATCTGGATCTGCATATCATCTGGCAGTGCTACATAACATGCATTTGAACATGCATTTTGATTTTCTGTAGTGCAGTACCAGTCCCACTTATTATAACCAATAAGTGGGACTGGGATAGCAATCAAAGCAAAATAATAATTTCTGTTAAGTCACCAATTAGGCCAGAGATTAGCAAACTACAGACTGATGGTCCAACCACTAAGAAGGCAAGAAATGTCACACATTTACTCTTGACAAGGAATGGAAAAGCATTTCAGGTGACTAATTTGTACTACCACCATCGTCCCCGTGCCAAAGAAGTCTTCTGTGTCTGTGTCTTCTGTGTCCTGTCTCAATGACTACCGCCCTGTTGCACTCACACCCATCATCATGAAGTGCTTCGAGCGGCTCGTCATGAGACATATCAAGACCCTGCTGCCTCCCTCACTGGACCCCCTGCAGTTTGCGTATCGTCCAAACCATTCGACGGACGACGCCATCTCCACCACACTCCACCTGGCACTGACACACCTGGACAAGAAGGACACTTGCGTCAGAATGCTGTACATAGATTTCAGTTCAACATTCAATACAATCATCCCCCAACAACTGATCGGGAAGCTGAGCCTGTTGGGACTGAACACCTCCCTCTGTAACTGGATCCTGGACTTCCTGACCGAAAGACCTCAGGCAGTGCGAATCGGGAACTATACCTCCAGCACCACCACACTGAGCACTGGGGCCCCCCAGGGCTGTGTGCTCAGTCCCCTGCTGTTCACACTGCTGACTCATGATTGTGTAGCGACAYACAGCTCCAATCATATCATCAAGTTTGCTGATGACACGACCGTGGTGGGTCTCATCAGCAAGAACGACGAGTCGGCGTACAGAGAGGAAGTGCAGAGGCTAACGGACTGGTGTAAAGACAACAACCTGGCTCTGAACGTCGAAAAGACCAAAGAGATGGTTGTTGACTTCAGGACACGGAGCGATCACTCTCCACTCAGCATCGACGGCTCTTCTGTGGAGATCGTCAAGAGCATGAAATTCCTAGGTGTCCACCTGGAGGAGAACCTCATCTGGTCCCTCAACACCAGCTCTCTGCATAAGAAAGCCCAACAACGTCTTTTMTTYCTGAGAAGGCTGAGAAAGKCACAGCTTCCACCACCAATCCTCACYACCTTCTATAGAGGAAMYATHRAGAGCATMMTGAGCAGCTGCATCACTGTCTGGTTTGGGAATTGTTTCATATCAGACTGCAAGTCCCTACAGCGAATAGTGAGGACAGCTGAGAAGATCATAGGGGTCTCTCTTCTCTCTATCGAAGACATCTACACCACACGCTCCATCCGCAAAGCCACCAGCATTGTGGCTGACCGGACACACCCCTCACACACACACTTCACTCTCCTGCCATCTGGAAAAAGGTACCGAAGCATTCGGGCACTCACATCCAGACCATGCAACAGTTTTTACCCACAAGCCATCCGTCTCCTCAACACAAAGAGACTGGACTGATAAACACAAACGCGCACACACACACACACACACACACGTGTACACACACACGCACACACACAAATCACTAAAAACAGACGAACTAAATAACATCCGGTCTGAACTGATAAACACACATATGCACAATCACACTGATTTACAACCACTTTAATTTGTTCATATCTACCCATCTGAACTGCTCTTTGCAATATTTGCACAATATTTTTATTTCACTTTGCGATTTGCACACAATATTTTTGAACACAATGTAAATTGTTTACTTGCTGCTCTCTCCACTACCTCAACCCATACCTTACCACTAAAAAGGTGTCACGTGTTGCGTTGTTGTGTTGTGTGTCATGTAGCTCTTCGTTTGCACATTTGTACATGCACTTTGTTGTCTTTTGTCTGCTGTCTTTGTTGTCTCTTTTTTTGTATAAAAATTGATAGTTTTTTAGGTTAACTTAAAAATGTAAAAATCTGTGTTGTTAATTTATGTCGTTGCATGTATGTAGCACCTTGGTCCTGGAGGAACGTTGTTTCGTTTCACTGTGTACTGAACTGTATATGGTTGAAATGACAATAAAAGCCTACTTGACTTGAGATTGTTCTTTGCCGGTATATGTTCAGTGATTGCATTTTGGGAGAGGCGCTGTTAAGGTATATTTGGTTGAGGAGTGACAATGAGAGGAGTTAAACTTAGTAACAGACAACGAATATTAGGAATAAGAACACCCTTAAAGTTTCCACATTTAATGTTAATGGGATATTGAACCCTGCTAAAAGAAGTCAAATACTGTTAAAAATGAAAAGGGAAAATGCAGGGATTGTGTGCCTACAAGAGACACATCTCACATCAGTAGAACATGAAAAGTTAAAGAGAATGGGATTCTCCAAGGTTTATTATTCATCTTATAAGACAGGCCGTAGAAGGGGGGTAGCAATTTTAATATCACAAAAAATACCATTTGAACATCTCTCGGAAACTTCAGACAAAGGGAGATACATAATAGTTACAGGTAAAAAAAAAGATGACACCATCATATCAGTTTGTAATATTTATGCCCCCCCAGGAAGTGATTTTGCTTTCTATAGGAAAATGTTTGATTTGATGATAGAAGCCAAAGGAATTGTCATTTGTGGTGGTGACTGGAACATTCGCCTTAACCCTAAATTAGATACATCAAAGAACTCAAGTTTCACACCATTAAATAGGAAAATTAACATCCTAATGACACAGTTGGGCATTCTGGATCTTTGGAGAGATTTTTATCCAACTGGCCGTGATTATACCTTTTACTCAAATCCTCATGAGGTTTACTCAAGGATAGACTATTTTTTTTCTTTTAAAGAGAGATCGACATAGAATACAAAGCTGCGATATTGGACCCATTTCTCTATCCGATCATGAGATATAACTCAGGAAGAACACTTTGGAGGCTAAATACAAGTATTCTAAACAAATCGTCAATTCCAGACTCAAATTAGGGAAGATATAAAATTATTTCTAAAAGACAATGATAATGGAGAAGTTAACTCAGCTATAATATGGGACACCTTAAAAGCAGTTATTAGGGGTAGAATTATATCTTATTGTGMCCATGAAAAGAGGCTAAAACAATTAAAGCTAACAAATCTCAATAAAGAGTTAAAAGAGCTTGAAGCTCAACACAAAAAGGAACAAAAATCTGACCTAATTATTAAAATAAAGAAAATTAGAAATGAGATAAATTTAATATATTACATGTATGTATGTATTATATTTAATATAATACAAGAAATTGAAAGAAAGCTTAAATTTACAAAACAAAAATATTATGAATCAGGTTCTAAATCAGCTAAGCTTTTAGCAAGGAGACTGCAAAAACAACAGACTGAGAGGACAATATATAAAATAAGGGATTTAAACTCTAAAACTATACAATATAAAGTGAGAAATAAAAAATATTTAAGAATTACTACAAATTATTGTACATGCAGCCACACTTAAAGGATGGACATTAATAGCAGAGAAAACTGAAGCAGAGCTAAATAAAGCCATCTCCAACCTCAAGGCAAATAAGTCTCCTGGCACTGACGGCTTTCCGTCAGAATGGTATAAGGCTTTCCGATGTGAATTACTACCAACTCTACTTCAAGCCTGCAACACAACCTTAACGGAGGGTGAAATACCTCCATCATTTAGTGAAGCAGTGATCTCGGTTATCCCAAAAGAGGGAAAAGACAAACTTGAATGCAGTTCATACAGACCAATTTCAATCCTAAATGTTGATTATAAATTATTTACCACTATTCTTACTAAAGGATTAGAAAAGATTCTCCCTCCCAACTAATACATAATGATTAAACTGGGTTTATTTCTCAAAGACAAACTCATGATAATATTAGGCAATCCCTACATACAGTAAGTCATATTCATCAGGAAAAACTCAAAACTATTTTACTTGGTTTAGACGGATGAAAAATCTTTCGATTCTGTAAGTTGACCCTTTCTATATAAAGTTCTTGAAAAATTTGGCTTACACAAAATTTTTGTTGAAGGTATTCGTACACTATATAGTAAACCATYYGCCCGTATAAAAATAAATGGGTATCTCTCAGATACTATTATATTGGAACGTGGCTCAAGACAGGGATGTCCGATCTCACCTTTGCTRTTTGCACTCTACATAGAACCTTTAGCGCAGTGGATAAGGCAGACTGAAAATATTATTATAAATAAGACTCTGACCGTTTACAGACACAAAACTTGTTTTTACAACTCCTCTGTTACACGGATGAATTGTGAAATTACGCCTATGAATGTAGTGTGTTAGACCGCTGTCAAAAATACGTCATCAAGGCCACATGCACAGGCAAAAACAAGTTGTGTGTCTGTAAGCGGTCAGAGTCGTATATTTCAGAGTTGTGGTCATAGATTTTGGAATCCAACTCGGACAAAATACAGAATTACACACAAATCTTTTTTTTTTACGCACGATTATTTTTGACAGTATTTTTGTAGTTTTTTATTCCATAAGTGCTCAGGCAAGAACATTTAATGCAGCAGATAAAGACACATGCTTACATCCTCTTCAACATTGGAAGATGTACAGTAGTGTCACCACCAAAGAGCTGGTGGAAATCAGTGTCCCAAAAATGCATACGTTCATCAGTTACGTCCATCTACTGTCTGGAGAAGTCTGTATAGAATTGGTACCCATAAGAGTTGTGGCCCAAAGACATACCACTGATTTGAAAACAAGGTTAAGCGACTAAACTATGCATGAATACATAGGATATCCTTCAGGTGCAGAAAAATGGTAGCAGATGTTTTGGACTGGATGAAGGGCTGGAGAGCAGTACAATAATGACTATCTGCAGACAATAGTAAAGCATGTTTTTTCAAGTTTGTGGCTGCATTTCTGCAAATGGAGTTGAAGATTTGGTTGGAGAATTAATAAGTAGGGGTGCTCCGATCAGGATTTTTGGGGCCGATCACCGATCACTAGACGCTGTATCGGCTGATACCGATCACCGATTACAGGGTCTACTTGAAGCATTATCATGTAGCATTAGAACCTCTCTGCCAACGAGCAGCCCATAGAGAACTGCCCGCCACTTGTCACCTTGACATTGTTTCGGCCAGCCGCTCACCTGCATCCTACTGCTGCAACAGCCTTCTGCAACCGAAAGGAAGTCCTGCTCCACACCCCACTCCTTCCATTCACCCCTGCCCTTTTCTACTATATGGCAAAAAAAACATCCCAAACTTGTGGACCAGGGACCAGGCTGAAAATGCTGGTATTATTTGCCAGATGTTTTTGCTTGTTATTTTGTGCTAAGATATTTTTGCCAGATTACTCACACCTACTCTATTTCTACAAAAGTTTATCCCCCGATACGGTATATACACTAAATGACATGAACACACACACACACCATATATTTTAGGCTTTCATGGTTTTATGAACTACTGTAAAATAGGGCGGAAACGATTCCTCGAGTAACTCAAGTAATGCGATTACAAAAAATGATCGAGGTAAAATATTCGTTTAATTAATTATAAAAGCTTGCGTTACGTTTTTTTGCAATTATTTGTTGACCGCATGCTTCCGGATGCAAGCCGCTAGTAAACACCAACAAAGAGGAAGAGCTTACGTCACCCACAAAGCGTAAAGAGACGCAAACCGTTAGCTGTGTATTGATTTGTTGCGGGTTGCAAAATAGAAGGAAGCAATAAAATTATCAGCCAAGAGAAGAAGAAAGCATCAAGAGAAAACGATAGAAATTGTCAGTAAAGGCTTATGTTATGCCCGAGATGTAGATTTCGAAACTTTTAGTTTATTTAGTTAGTTTTTAGTTTTAGTTAGTTTTTGTATAATTATTTATTTTAATGTGTGCCTTAGTTTTTTTAATCCTTAAAGTCATTTGAAATACCCTTTTTTGCATCCGATAAAAGGCTTTAAAACAACAATGTATGGTGCTGTAATGCACTTAATTAATCTCAGTCAACTTTAATACCCCTATCTCAAGTACCCGGTTTCACGCAGTGGCCGGAAGTATGGTTCATGATTCACTGCAAGTTTTGGGGCTGCGATTACGTTTCTACCTTTCTGCGCGAAAAATTAAATATGTTTAAGCCGCCTTAAAAACTTGCTTAATTTTTTTGGCGGACCTTATAGAACTTTGAGGAACATCGGAGGGCAGTCGTGGCGGTTCACAGTGCCTAACACCGCATCTCACTGCGAGTCAGACCGCATGGGGGGGGGGATAGGCGTATAAGGTATTCCTTGTATTGTGAATAATGACAATGTTTATTTTTGATAAAATGCTGTATGCATTTAAAAAATAAAAGTTGATTTTTCTAAAAAGAACACCAATTCATCTTTGTGTCTTTCAATTAATCTCATATATTTTACAGTGCTGTTTAATTAAGCAAAAAGTGCATTTTAAATTTTAGAATACTCGATTACTAAAATATTCGATAGCTACTACTACTACTGTGAAATAAATATACTGACAGAAGCGATGTGTAATGGAAAGATCACATTTTAATTATGTATTAATTTGTAACTGTGCCATGTAAACTATAGAAGCTTTAAACGTGTTTGCCGAAGCTTAAAAATACAAGGCCAAGAATAGTACAGAAACAACCTGATTGTAATTTTCCCTGAATAAATGATAAGGTCTGGACATCTGGTCTGGGTCAGATAAAGAGTTGTGAGTTTGAATGTAGGAACTTCATGTACAGGGCGTTGATTATGTTAGCAGAGATGTCTGTGTATAAAATGGGACAGCTGAGAGAAAGAGATGACCTTTCTTCATGCTGCAATTGTTTGCTGTAAGAGACTGGTCCTTCCGCAGAAGTTTAAAATAAAACCTTTGTGATTTTGCGCTCACCCAGTGTATGAATTGCTTGTCTTTATAATATTTACAGAATTTCCACCACAGATGGTATGCAAATTTGTCCTCACCTGACCTCCAGCTGTCTTCCACCACATGTTGTATTAGTCCTCCTAAGAAAGGAACCCTTACAAGTTCTAGCTGCTCCAAATTGCGTGCAGAGGCCAAACCTGTCACCAGTGGTACATACTTCAAGGAGTTGGTGGGCCCAGCACAGTTCCTCATGACAAAAGTGCGCAGGCTCACGCATAAAAAATCTTTAAATGGCTGAGGTTTCGTAAGGCGAACCCACTTCAGATACAAGTGTCTGAGCATGGACACACAAGGAATTTCTGGGACATTAACACCTAAGGAATTAAATTATTTTATACATTAATAGAACCACTTGTTAAGTTAACTTAGAGATAAGTTAATGCATTCATTTTACTTTCAAAACCATCAAAATATTACACAGGAAAATTTTAACAGTTTGATTCATACCAACAAGATGAAGTGTCTGAATTTTAGCTGCAGCTGGAATTGTAAGTTTGTTTTCCGTGGGAATAGGAAATGCTCCATTGCGGTTCCGGAACTTTCCAAGGATGTGAACTTGAGGCATGTAGTTCCATATTGCTTCTACCAGCTCCAAATGAGATGTCTCCACACCCTTTAAAATAACTTAATTTGAGCAGACAAAAAAAACAAACAAACAAAAAAAACTAATAATTGCATATACCCCACTCACCAAAAGGCTAGGACAAGCCTGAAGAGCCTCCAAAACACCAGGAATACTAAAAGCGTCATATCCTCTGACCCTTCTACGCTCTAAATAACGAGGGTGTAAACCATACAACTGCTCCAAATCTGGCATCTTCTTCAGCAGGGTGAGGAAATTTGTGTCTGTAAAACCTATAAAGCACACATAAAATAAATACAGTGGAACCTTGGATTATGAGTATAATTCATTCCGGAAGTGGGCTCGTGTTCTAAAACACTCGTAAACCAAATCATCATTTCCCATAAGAAATAATGAAAACTAAAATTATTCGTTCCACAGCCCCAAAAAAGAAATACATAAAAATAATTAATACAATGTATAAAATGAAAATAAATCAAATTCATCTGCACTTTACCTTTTAAGACAGATAAGTGTTTCCGTTGGTGCGCGCAGGCGCCGTGTGTGTGTGTGTGTGTGTGTGTGTGGAATTAGCCCCTTCCCTCGCCTCGTTTTACACAGTAACACTCCTCCTCCCCCCTCCTCCATCTCTCTGACACTAATGTGAGCATACTAAGGGATTCACTGCTGTAAAGTAAAAAAACAAACAAAAACAAAACAATGAACCAGCACCTTAACTTTGAAAAGAATCGCGACAGAGCAAGGTTTCTGTGTGTTTGTGAAGCCGGGGAGGGGATAAAAAGGCGAGAGAGCGTCTGTGCGCGTGTGTGTGTGTATGTGTGTGTGAGATGAGCAGAGTTTGTGTGTTTGCGAAGCCGTGGGAGTGGGGATTGGGGTGAAAAGGTGAAAGAGTGACGCTCTGTGTCAAAATAAGAGTCGTACGCGTGATACATGATATTCGGCGCTCGTAAACTAATACTTGCTCGGTTTCTGATTAAAAATGTATTAAAAATCTTGGCTCGGTTTGCGGAACACTCGTAAACCACGTTATTCGCAATCCGAGGCTCCACTGTAACTAAATAAATAAATAAAAGCTTTAGAACTTTAGATTTATTTGGGCTGCTCAATATGCCTTCATTAATATGCGATCTCTAAAATCGGGTAAGACTTGCAGAAACATTTACACAAAATATGCTTATTAATGCAACATGATTGGGACACAGACAAAAACACAATAAATCACCTTATTATACCTGCTGCTCTTATAACTTAAGAATTAAAGAGACAATTAATCTTGTTGGAAAATGTACACATAGAATAGGTAACAGAGTGAAGGTGAATGCTCTTAGATTAACATTGACAATCAGAAAATGATCATATACATGTTTATAAGTCAACACATGACAAGCTTTCCTAACCTGAAGGCATGTACTCCCACCACCTGCTGGCACACAAGTCCACTGTTTTCACCACCCGCAAATATAGAGTTACCGCCTCTTGCAGCTTTCGTGATAGACATTCCATGCACATAATGTCTGGCATAGGCAGATAGCTACAGAAAGGGGAAAATTATATACATCATATGTAATTTTTTCACAATTTATTTTAATTCAAGCTATAAGACTGTAATTATTTGCTAGTTTACTAGGAAAATTATTTCAAAGAAAAAACTAAATCAGTCCTATAAAACACTATACAACTATTTTTTCCTCAATGCTCTGTGATAGATAATGCAAACACTATGGTTATTCTTCGCAATAGGAAAAATAGTGCGCTGTATTTCATTAGAGTGAGAATGATGTACACAATACTAACCGGAATATATGGCAGAGCACCTCATGTGAAAGCTCATTTATGTAATCTTTTGTTTCCTCTTTTTGGAAAAAAGAGCAATTTGATCCTCCAGGCAAACTTGTCTTAGTGGATTTTCGCCTAGGGCTCATCATGTCCTGGATAATGTTGTAGTCAGTCAAGAAAGGCAAGCTATTTAACCCATGAAATACAAGCCTTGGCTATGGTGTCTAGGAGAAAATAATACAAAATAAAAAACAAAGCAACAAAAATACGTTTATACAAACAAGTTATTTTTAAATGAACAATTAATAAACAGGTATAATCTAAGAAGCATTATGGTGGCTTATATTTTTCATTGCATTATTGTCTAGCACCTTCACTGTAACTTATTATTTCTTATAAATCAGAAATGTATAAGATAAGCACCCAAGTAGGGCTGTAGTATGCATTCAACATTCAAAAAAGTAGTGTTAAAAGTAAGTGAATCTTTACAATTTATATCTGATTGACCAACACTGCCGACCCCCGCTTCTCTCGTTTGTTATGCATCTTGGCAGAATAAAACTTGCAGTCTCAACATGAATGTAAAAAATGATGCAAAGGATGACAATTGCATCAAGTGACACTTAAACAATACAATCTTTAAAATTTTAATTGCATTATGTTTTATTTTACTTCAAGATAATACTTAATAATTACTATACATTTTGTTTTAGTGAACATTTGAGCTTACACTTTCTAAAATGTAATCAAAAGATCCATTTACATCGATCAGCCACAACACTATGATCTGAATCTGAAGACTTGAATTTTGTCGACCTGAATTTTAATATCCCAAATTTTGTTAACCTGAATTTTAATATGTGAATTTTTCCCGACCTGAATTTGTAATTAATTTTGAAAGATAATAATGATAGTATTTTTAACAGTTAAATACATTTTCAAACAATTTATTAGGGGCAATATTTTTGCACTGAATTCTAAATACTTAAATTACATTTTCATTTAACATATACTAGAACAATCAATTGCAGCGCAGAAAAATTAAAGCATTCTAAACACTACAGGGACTTTCACAAAGAAATAAACAACTACACATTTATACATTATAAATTTAATGTACAGGGTGGGCCATTTATATGGATACACCTTAATAAAATGGGAATGGTTGGTGATATTAACGTCCTGTTTGTGGCACATTAGTATATGTGAGGGGGCAAACTTTTCAAGATGGGTGCTGACCATGGNGTGGGCTCACTCACAAATTTGCCCAAAAACACAGCCATGAATAAAGAATGGTACCAAAACACCCTCCAACCGCAACTTCTTCCAACAATGCCTGTATGTTGGTGTCTATTTTGATGCGACTGTGAATGACATCATTCTTTACTAATATAGTTGTGACATCTGATGGGCGGTGAATATTTGGGACTTTAGAAAAGTAAACTGTTTCAGGGACATTGTGCAATTTGGGGAGAGATGGGTCTCCTGAAGGCAAAAGGCCAGAGGGTTGAGTACTGCTGTTAGACGTTGTAGTTCAGCCAAAGATGCTTTCAAAACGTTTACCACGTCAGCTCCACTGTATTATGTGTCTAACCAGTTTCAAGTGGGAAGGACAAGAGGGTGCCCCTTGCTTCGAACATTTGGAGAGGGGTTCCAGCTTCGAGAGCATGTATCCGGTCATTTCGATATCTTTAGTGGGATCAGTCTTCTTATCTTTACTATCTTGGTTTATTTTTATTTTATGCGAGGATGGTTTCTTATGGCTCTTATTGCTTGATTGCTTTTTTTATTAGCCAATAGATTGTCTTTCTGGTTTGTCTGGGTCTGTTGTGTTATTGTCTGGCATTGGTTACTTAGGGTCTTGCTCTTGGTCTCCTCAATCTTTTGTGATTTATCACTTATCCAAGTTAAGTCTGTTTGGATTTCAACAGTTCACAGTTGTGGTTTTGCAACAGCTGCAAAGGTTTCCTCTAATTTAAAGGTGTGGACACCTTCAACTAAACTTAGAGCCTCCTTATAGTTCACGTTCTTTGCAATTATTTAACTTTAGGATTTCTTTCTCTTTGATCCACAAAGGGCAAGCTTTTGAGAATGCTGGGTGGTTCCCTGCATAGCTACTGCATTTAGGCAGTCTGTTGCAATCTTCTCCATGCTTTTCCCCTCCACAGTTACAGCAGAATGGGTCTATTAACTAGCTGATTCATGTCCAAATTTCTGGCAACTGAAGCATCTCAGTGGGTTAGGTATAAACATATCAACCGGAACACTTACGTATCCTAGGTGAATCTTTTCTGGGTGTTTGGGGTTTTTTCCTAGGTCAAGATCTAAGTGCCAGTCTTGAAAATGTGGCCTTCTTCCTTAATGGTGATTCTCTTGACGTGCATCACATTTTGGGACTTCAATTCTGCAGTAATTTAATTCTCCTCCATATTCTCCTATTCCCTGGTACGAATTACTCCTTAACTGTTATTTAGAGTTTGGAGAGCAGGGCATCGGGAGCCAGGGGTTCCAGCAGGATACATTTTTGCAAGGTTTCATTTTTGAGGGGAAAGTTGTAGCTATTCCCTAGATCACAGACCGAATCTTGATCCAAAAATGGGGTCATTCCAACCTCCCGTCTAAATTAAATTGGTGCCAAAGTATTGTGTTGGAGCTGAGACATCCGCAGTATTTCACACTGACGTAAAACATCATACTGTCAATATATTTTCTTAGGTTTATATACAGGTGCTTCGCAATAAATTAGTACTAGGGATGCACCGATACTGATATCTGGTATCGGCCTCGATACCGCATTTTCTAAAGCACCCGTACTCATTAAAAGTCCCCCGATACCAGGGACCGATTACACGGTCTGAGAAATGTCTATGTTTGAGCGGCGTGTAAGGGGTTAATCACAAGCGCCGAGTGCCCGCCCCCAGGCCCCGGATGCAGCTCAGAGCGTCCACCATGTTTATTTCCAAAACGCATCAGGTTTCTGTAGACATTTTATTGCCTACTTCTGGAGTTGGAATTTATGATGGGGACGCAGGTAAGGTTGCTGACAATTCCATGAAGGTCTTGTCTGTGCAAGCATCGCTGCACAGTGAAACGATGAACCATCACTCCTGAGTCTGCTAAATCATCCTGCAGGTTTTATACAGTCAAATGGGGGTTTTGATTTGTCTTTCTGACCAGCATACTAGAAGTTCTCTCCGAGTTTTCTTGGTCTTCCAGATGTCATCTTGACCTCCACAGTTCCCCTGAACTGCCATTCATCACTGTGGAAACTGCAAGCTGACAACGATTTGCTATCTTCTTGTAGCCTTCTCCTGCATTGTGGGCATCAACAACTTTCATTTTCAGAGTCTTACACAGCTGCTTAGAGGACCCCATGGTTGTTTAGTGTACGCAAGTGTGTGCACAAGGTTTGAAGAGTCATTACAAGTATTTGTAAAGCTTTGAAACTGGCATTTACTAATAGCAGCTGTTGCCATGCATCAGATCCAACGAGCTGATAAAGGCTTGAAACCCTGTAAAAAGTATCTGAGACTCTGGAACTCTTAGGGTGCCCAAACTTTTGCACAGTGCCATAATAATGTTTTTATTTTTGTTAAATTTAATTCAATGTTTGCTGAAAATATTTTTTAAATATATTTTTTCCATTTCCACGAGAAACTGTGTATTAATCTTCAATTTAAAAAAAAAAAAAAA
>QMIH01001886.1:6125-21405 GCA_003987875.1 Clarias batrachus
ATCACATGAGCTTTCATTTGAGAATATGAGCAGAGTTCTTTTGCAACTTGTGTTTTAGCAAGGAAAAATGTGTTTAGATTTATGAGAACGGAGGATTGTGTTTTGTGAATTGTGTCTTCATGTGAAATGTGTTTATGATATTGGAAAATGATGGCTAGATTTAGTAAATGTGTTTAGACAACTGGTCATTTGGTTTAGAGGAYTGGCTTTTGTGTTTTAGCATTTGAGAAAAACTGTAAGAAAGCCCGGCTAACTCCCCCAGGAAAAGATCAGATAAATTATGTTATGTTAAAACATCTTGGAAATGGAGCAAGAAGCTGCTTGAGGTATATACAGAGGTGGAAAGAGTACTAAAATTTTGTACTCAAGTAAAAGTACTGTTACTTCAGTGTCATTTTACTGAAGTACAAGTAAAGTTACCATTATAAAAATCTACTCAAGTAAAAGTAAAAAGTAGCTCATAAAAAAAATTACTCAGAGTAAATGTTACTTAGTAACTTTTTTTTTTTTTAACAGCGGGGTGGGATGATGCATTATAGCGTAGTTCAAAAAAGATGAGCAGATATAAATCTCAAACTAGTTGTTTTTGAAGGAACTTTATTATTTGCATAATAAAGCTGTTGTCTTTCTTGTGCTTGAAAATCAAAGTGGTCACTTAAATGTAGCGTTACGTCCCAGTCTAGCGTCGGGCCGCACAGCAAAAGAATGGGTCAGGGTTCTATTTTAAACTGTATGAAAATGGTGGTATATGGCAGAAAGAACTAGATCCAGTCATTAACTGATGAAATAATGAGGTTTGTATTTGTTACGTGGAGCGGTATGGAGAGCCGCACCACGCAATGTTTTTAATTATAAGAGCCCTTATGCTGGGTGTTAGAGTGGGTCAATGAAATAGGAGTTAGTGAGAGTGTAGCCCACAAGTGGTTCTATCACGTTCAATAGCGTAGGCCAGCTTCAGAAGGTTCTAGGTTTGACAAGAGCCAAGAGTTAAGTGATGCACTGAGTCAGAAACACAAGATACAGTAGTAAAAATTAACCATTTGTATTTACTACTTAAGAGTATGTATGGTTACAAACATCAAAAATGGGATTCAAATTATATCACAATGTTTTAAACAGAACTTTAGTGATACATTCGATATGTAATTAAAATAAAATAAAAAAATAAAAGAGTGCGCACATAAAGAAAATAAAACCGACCCGAGTCTACTAAAGTCTTAGTGCTCCACTTCGGATCATCACACGAATTTCAATTCGGTTATTGTGTGTGGACACAATCCTTCCTACCGCACTTGAAGATCAATCAACTTGATAGTATCTTATGGGCTAGGCTCGCCATCCATGACAGAAAAAAGTAATCCAAGGAATCAATTAGAAAAGGTGTCCTCAGTGCTGTTCGCCGTTCTGGGTCCAGTCTCGACCAAAAAACCTGACCGTTGCACTCTTATCAGATAAATGTCATCGCATTTAACTCCAGGAACAATTTGCTACGGATTGCTTCTACTCGTGAAGGAAAAAACACAAATCATTAGCTTCTTGCACTCTTGCAAGTCTAGAAAGTTCCAGCGCTGCACGCGTTCTTTTCGCCTCTCGACCAATAGGGACAGACAACCAGCCGGGGCAAACCACTTAGTAAATAACCACAGGGGGGGATCTTTAGAAGCAACTGATTTCAGGACAAACCACATGCTTGCACGGGGGGATTTCAGAGCCTGCCTATTTGTCAACTTCCATCTTTCACTGTTATAATCAAAACCCTTATTAGTCTGAATCCTTTAATATTATATAATTATTATTTTCCATAATTTATCTTAGTAACCAGACTATCAATTTCTTCTGGCTAATTATGAACACTGGGTTATAAGTGCTTGTGATACACACGGGACCTTCCCATTTGGATTATTAATTAAGGAACTTAAACGGAAACCAATGAAAACTGTAAACACAAAATAAACAGAGCTCTGCCGTCTACGTGAGAACGGACGGGGCTCTGGAAAATAAAACAAAACTTGTCCTCTCGGGGCGTTCACCCTTATCGAGGACTTTTGGGAGCGAGAGAGAGTTTGTGCTTCGTGCACTAACAAACTGTACTGAGCGCACACGCTGAACTGCTGCGTGCTGCTCTCTCTATCTCTCTCTCTCTCTCGCACTCTCTCTCGCCGGCGTCTTAAATAGACAGAGATTGAAGTTTTGCCTCTGTGCCTAAACAGCTGTCTGTCTGTCTTTTATTTTATTTTCTTTCTTTCTTTCTTTTTCCTTTTCTTTGGCCCTGATACCTTCACCGGTGATACCTAAATGATCGCACGAAGTGCGCCGGTATCAGGACCCTTACATAAACACGCCGTCAGGTGTGGCTCATTCAGGCTGATTGCATGATGGTGGCGTTGCCTAGCAACCGTGTGTATAAATCCAAAAACAGTGAATAAATTCCCTCTTCCCAAAATAAATGGCAGCCACACCCCTACTACTGCTGAGTGCACAAACATACAGTGAAATTATCTACAAATATATACAAAGAGCAACCAAAGCAATAATCAAAGTCAATGGGAGGCACAAAGTCACAACCAAATATCAAAACGCCAAAATCACAATCTCTCTCCTCTCTCCCGCGTCTCTCTCCGGTTTATATCTGGTCGCATTGGTTGATGACGTCACTCTCGGGGCCGAAGTGACCGTGTGGAAGGTCAGGTAGATGCCGCCGATGTGGGGACAGTCAGAAAAGCTGGAGTGGAGTCTGGAGCGGCGCGCGACCAGGACACGATACACACACGCGGGCGCAACGAAGCATTTATACAAAGCGGAATATTTTTTGCATTTTCATTCATTTGTTTTACTCAGTAGCGCATATGATGTAAAGTGTAGCGAATTACAAAACTTCAAACAAAACATACATAAGTAAAAGTAAAATTACAGATTTTAAAAACTACTTTAAATAGTAGAACTACACAAAAAAAAATACTCAATTACAGTAACGCGAGTAAATGTAATATAATTACCAAAGGTATGAAAAGAAGCAGTAGTGATTCCAGTCAGGAAACCAGCCAAAGACCCAACAAAACCCTCAATATAGATCTATAGCTCTGACACCCAACTTGTGTAAAATAATGGAGCGAATGATAGCAGAAAGATTAACATATAMCCTAGAGAAAAGAGAGTTACTAGCAAACTACCAGAGTGGAGGAATACAATGGATGACCTTATTAGATTATAAACTGAAATAAGAAAGGCTCAAGCAAACAGAGTCAGCAGCCAAGTCGTCATTAAAAAGACTGGATGTGATACAGTCACAAGCCTTGAGAGTGTGCTGTGGTGCTATTAGAACCTCACCAGTAGCGGCAGTGCAAGTGGAAGTCGGGGAAATGCCATTAGAATTAAGGAGGATGCAGCTAATGGCAAACTACTGGATAGAGTTAAAAGGACATAAAGAAACACATATTACAAAAAAGGTTTGGAAGAATGCTGTGAGAATGGGAGAAATCACAGAGAGACCTTTGGAAGTATAGGAAATAATATAGCAAAGGAGTTAGAAATCTTTGAATTGCAAGTGACTGAAACTACAGTTATACCAGAAATGGCTCCATGGAACATGGAATGGACTGAAATTGCTTGGTACCTAGTGGCAGAAAAAAGAAAAAAGAACAATGAAGTAAACTTAAAGATGCTATTCAATATACATGTAAGTCAAAAGTACAAAGAATTTGTTTTAATTTACACAGATGGATACAAAGATCCACAAACAGGGAAAACAGGATTTGGGGTGGCAATTCCAGAAAAAAACAAGTGGAAGTGGGAAAAAGGACACCGGACAGAATAGGAGTTTATACGACAGAGATCATGGCAATAATGTACGAAATACAATGGGTAGAGGAAAATGAGGAAGGAAAGGTCCTGATATGCACTGACTCACTGTCAGTATTAGCAAGCTTAAGATCATTTCATTCAAAGGCAAGACAAGATATTTTGTATGCGGTACTTCAAGTGTATACAAGGACAATAAATAAAGGCATTAAGGTCATCTTCATGTGGGTACCAGCACATATAGGAATTAAGGGAAATGAGATAGTAGATACGTTAGCAAAGGGAACACTTACAGAGATAATATTGAGGTACACGTTAAAATGAGTAAGACAGGGGTGAAAAGCATCATATGGGAGAAAATGATCCAAAGGTGGCAGGATAGATGGGACGTAGAAGAAGAGGAAGAGGAGTAGTAGAACATGTGATCATGAGATGCAGGAGTTATGAGGCACAGGGGAAGGTTATGAGGGATAGACTGAGGGAGATAGGAGTACAGTTCACTTTAGAGGAGGTGCTAGGGGCAGAGAATGGGAGGAAAAACAGGTTTGTGTTAGCTTATTTACGAATAATGGGTAGTGGATAGGATTTGAAGGAAAGAGTAGGGAATGAATGGAAGTAAAGGAGACAAAGAAGGTAGATAGTGTGGGAAGGGTAGGTTTTTTTTTTTTTAGCCTACTCTCTAACCCACACTCCGAACGCACCATAAAGCTGGGTGATGAAAAAAGGGAGGGGGTGGGGGTGTCATGACCAGATGGTGGCGGTAATGCAACATGATGGATGCCAACCTCCGGTAAACACCAAGAAGAAGAACAACACCACTAAGCAAGGCACATCACACCATGAATACCAAGGAGCTCTCAAGACAACTCAGGGACAAAGTTGCTGAGAAGTACATGTCAGAGTTGGATTATAAAAAATATCCAAATATTTGATGATACCCCGGAGCACCATCAAATCCATCATCTTCAAATGGAAAAACATGGTACCACAACAAACCAAGAGAGGGCCACCCACCAAAACTCAGGCTGGGCAAGGAGGGCATTAATCAGAGAGGCAGCACAAAGACCAAAGGTAACCCTGAAGGAGCTGCAGAACACCAGCAGAGACTGCTGTATAAGTGCATATTCTATCTCCCCTACTTTGTTTGCTAATGTAATTGAAATGGATTAATGCTTTTCATATTTCCTTGATTCTCATTAAATCTTATTATGACAACATATTTGTCATCCCTTTTTCCATATTTGTCATCTCCACTTTCTGACCTGGATTCCTGTTCCTTTCTGACTCTTTTATTTCTTTTCTTTTCTTGTCTTTTCCTGCCAATGTTTCCCCCTTCTCCCCATTCTTCATCTCTTCCTTCATCGGAATTCATATTAATTGCACCTACCTCCAGCCCATTCACGGAACAGTCGTGCTCACCCGCCTTTGGTTTCTCCTCTGTCCCACACCTTAAACCTGACCTGAACCCCATAGAGCACGTCTGGGACCAGTTGAAGCAGAGACTGGATGATCGTACCCAACCCGTGTGACCTGGCAAAACGTGTAGCACTTGTGGAAGAATGGAACACATTGCCTCAGAACAACATCATGAGGTTAGTGAGGAGCATGAGACGTCGCTGTCAAGCTGTCATTGCGGCAAATGGTAGAAACACCCACTACTGACATTGTCAATTTTTGTTATTTTGGGCTATCCTTGTTATTCAAAATTTTGGGGGGTAATAAATATTAAACTAATGAAAATGGTGTTTCTTCTCATACATTATTAGTCATATCAAAGGGAACTTTTACTTATTTCATTAAAATTCAGAGCAAATGGGAAAAGCACTCATGTAAATAACAATATCCTAACTTATTGTGAGTACATTGTATTATATCCAAAGTAATACACCATGTTATCATGCATACTGTTTGCCACAGATTTGTTCAAATGATACTTCTTTGCAAAGCGTTGCACATCACTCCACTTTGCATAAAATTATTTTATCATGTGCACTGAGCAAAACTGATGCTGGCTAGCTTTTCTATTTCTAGGACCTTTTTTTCTTTTAAAAATGACTATGGACCTTCAGAAACATGCTGATATGAACAAACATGCTGAATTGATTATTTTCACTTCTGAGTTAGAGGTTAACAATTTTTTGTTTATTCACTATTAATAAATAAATAAATGAATGAATCAAAATAAAATGAAATATGTAAATCTGAGGCAGTTGTGTGCCCAGTGAATTTGACTGACAGTTCCACGACTGAGTTGTAGAATGAATGATGATCGTTAGTGGAAACAATCCTACTTATTAATAGGAATAATAAATAAACAAACTACAGTACTAATACAGTGTTTTTTTAATCACAAAAAATATGTACAATATGAAAGATATACAAGGACAAGATTTAGGTATAAAATATCGAATTAGACAAACAATTATACACTTAAATTATACACATATACTTAAATTGACGTTATACAATATAAGCGAACATAAGAAAAATATACAAATAAGTAATAACAGTAGACAAAGTAAACTAGTCCAGTGTGGTGTATCCAGATTCTTACGGCAGTGACGCAGGAGGAAGTGTTCAACTGGCCAATCCCAAAGTGGGAGGCGGGACTTTCCGAATATGAGTGGGAAACAAAATGCGTTTATTAGAAGAACCAGTTTTCGTATGAAGGAGAGTAGGCGGTCTGTCTGTTTCTCAGCAGCCTCTGAGACTTCGGTCAGAGCAAGACACGCTGCGTGGTACGCGCGTCTCCCTGCAATAAGGTGAGCTTGGTTAATTTTTAACGGATGTGGTCGGTTAAATTCGCTCGTAGCTACTTTAAATGTAACCATCAAAACGCGAACGCTTTGTGTAGACTCATAGTGGTAAAAATCTGATACGGCTGCTTTACCTGGTAATCTGTAGCTGTAATGTAGAAGAGTCTCTGACATTTTAACCTCCGCTGCGCATGCGCGAGGCTTAGCTGAACGCTAACGTTTACCTCAAATAACGCTTAAATCAGCGCCTCTACTTGGCTGGTCCTGCTCGGAGTTGCTTATTCAATTCATATTGACATTTGACACATCATCCCGATATCTAACAGGGTTTTAGACAAACACGTGTAACAGTGTTGAGCCCGAGATAAAACGTGACTTCAGGTCTCACCTAAGTCATGTGACCCTGCGGCAGCTGCACAGCGCGCGAGCAGCTCTCCACACCGGAGTGTATATAAAACTGCGGTCTCTTCAGAGGACGCACTGAAACCTCACTCGCATCATCCACGCTTCAGAATGCGTGTGAATTACACTTTACGGTAGGCCGTGTGTGAGTGTGCGTGGAGGATCCAGTTCACTTTTTGCCTCATGTAGTAATAACACCGAAATAACGGTCTAACGCCAGTGACATAGTGACATTTTCTGTACTGGATTATAAAAAGAGGGTAATGGGCTTCAAATGTACAAAAGTCATTTAACTTGTGTCATTACACAGAAAGGCCAAACTATTCTTGAAACTTAATTAAATTCAGTAAAATTTTATTTGTATAACACTTTTAATTGTTATTTGTTATTGTTATTGTTAATTGACATTGTCGTACACACGCTTTACGCACTTATRAGAATTAAGTAAGTTTGTATGAAATGTGAATGTGTATAAATCAAAATGATAAGATTGTCCTTGTTGAACAAGCCAAGGGCAATGGTGACAGTGGCAAAGAAAAACTCCGAGACGGCATTAGGAAGAAACCTTGAGAGGAACCAGACTCAGCAGGGAACCCATCCTCATTTGGGTGATGCAGGGATTGATCTGCAGTCATGCTGTGTGTTAGGACTCTGTAAATTCAGTATAATATGGAGTCCAGTTCATTATTGGAGGCTCAGGTAGACTGTAGGGAATTCCAGTCCTGAACTATCGAGTGACTGCAGTCACAAAACCTCAGAGAACAGCTGAGAGAGAGAGAGAGGAGACAGCACAGARACAGCACTTGTTAAAGTAGTAAACGACCTCCTATGGGCCTCTGATCAGGGTTCCGTAACTATGCTTGTGTTACTCGACATCAGTGCAGCTTTTGACCCCACTGATCATAGTATTCTCCTTCACAGATTAGAAAATGTAGTATGAATTAAGGGAACTGCCCTCTTGTGGCTCAGATCCTATTTGACTAATAGTTACCAGTTTGTATATTTAAATGGTGACTATTCTGGATGTTCTCAAGTGGAGTTTGGTGTTCCACAGGGTTTAGTTTTAGGCCCACTGCTTTTTCCTCTTTACATGCTTCCTTTGGGCAACATAATTTGTAAGCATGATCTTAATTTTCACTGTTATGCTGACGACACACAGTTATACGTCTCAGGAAAACCATATGAGAGAAACCAGCTTGTTAAAGTTAAGGAATGTGTAAAGAATGTAAGAGACTGGATGCTAATTAACTTTCTTCTGCATAATCCTGATAAGACTGAAGTTCTAGTCATAGGACCACATGTAGTTTTTGATCACATTGTAACTTTAAATGTCCTTTCTGTTTCATTAAGTGCAACAGTAAAAGACCTTGTGATGTGATTATAGATTTTAGTTTTTCATTTGAAACTCATGTTGACAATATCACCAGGATAGCATTCCTTCACCTCAGAAATATTGACAAGTTAAGGAATATATTGTCACTTAACAGGGCAAAATACTAGTTCATCTTTTTATCACCTCTAGGTTGGGCTATTGCAACACTTTACTGGCATCTAGGTGCATAAACAAGCTTTAATTAGTTCACAATGCAGCAGCCAGAGTCCTCACTAGAACCAGAAGATACGAGCACATCACCCTTATCTTCACTTCATTGGCTTTCTGTGAACTTGATTTCAAAATACTACTTTTGACATAAATAGGGTTGGGTACCGAAAACCGGTGCCGTATTACCTATATAACCGGTATGTACCGGACCGAAACAGAACGAGAATTTCGGTACCTCATTTCAGTGCTACTTAAATGCCTGAACTGTCGATTTATATATTTGTTCTCTGGGGCTATGATGACACAGTTTTATAAGCATTAGATACATCAACAAACATGATCGCTAGTAAAATTTAAATACTGCATTCATGGGGTGTCAGAAATGATCGGAAAAATTAATTATTTCTTTAATTAGAAAAATCTTGAGGACTTCAGGAAAGCTTTGATAATACAAATCCAAAACATTTGTTGCAGTAATGTTACTGTCTATTTTA
Organism: Clarias batrachus; assembly: GCA_003987875.1. Lineage (NCBI taxonomy): Eukaryota > Metazoa > Chordata > Actinopteri > Siluriformes > Clariidae > Clarias > Clarias batrachus. The sequence continues at coordinate 15,119 of QMIH01001886.1, forward strand.
TTTTTGTAGATTAAAAGTTTATTAGATTAGATAAAAAAATAAAAAGCACAAATCATCTGGAATTGAGACCATCCGAGATGCGCATGAATGCAGCAACTAACGTTACACTTGCTCTGACGGCAGCAGGTGGTCTACCGCTATCTTAACTTGCTAAATTTAACCACTTTTTGTTAAAATGCCTAAAACTAAATGGTCGAAAGTGTGACTATATTTCACAAGAAAGGATTCCGAAACCGCGACGTGCAGTAAATGTTTTACAGCAGTTGCGTGTAAAGGAGGGAAACAAATCAAATCTAATAAAACATTTGAGGTCACAGGGAATAAACTTTGGGCGTTTTCACACTGGTAACGATCTGTTCCGTTCTGTACCCGAGCACGATTTCTCCCCCTCCCCAATCCCCCCGCAGGTCTGCGTTCACACTATAATAGCGATTGTGATCCTGGGCACACTTGTGTATTTACACAACCGGAAACAGTAGGTGGCGGTAGAGAGGTAGTTGGTTTGTTTTTCGCCGGAAATAAACTAAAAAAGAAGGCGAAGCGCTACTCGGGTCATGAACTGTGAGACACCTGTTAATGCTCCGTGTGGATGTTTTAATTTTTATGACAAAAACAACGGCACTGTAAACAACATGCCTACTGACACATCTGTCGCGCGACTCAGAGGGTGAAATGAGCGCGCGCTGCACGGACACAGCACGAGGCACTGAGGAATGACTTTACATCTCTACTCTGTAAGGTGAGGAATCAGGTGTGTCCACATTCTCTTCTGATTTACAGTCAAATAGAAATAAAGTGATCATTAAACATTACTTTCTTTAGTCATAGCACATTTAAAAAGTTTACTTTTTTATCATATAAATAGTGTTTATGTACAATGTAAATTAATCACAGATGTAAACAGTAAATAAATGCTACAAATAAATATAATGCCTGCTAGAATAAAGTTCAACAAATAGCATAGATACATATAATAAATGATAAATATCTAATCCTGCATTTTTCTGTTCTCCTCAGGATCATCTGGGTTCGAGAGAGGGGTAGTGTGTGATGGCAGGATGTCCTTGTGACCAGGAGAGACCAGGAATGGACACTAAATACTCCTATTAAGAAGACAACATTCCTACAAGAGAGATGCTTGTGCTCTTTTTTTCTTACCTTGCTATGTGTAGATTCTCAAACTTAGCTGAGGTGCTGAAACTTAATTTAAAACCTCACCATGCATCAATGCTTAGTGTTTAACATGGTTTGTGTGCCGTGTGTTTATATTGTATTTTTGTAAATGTACAAATAAATGTGTACTGTAAAATCCAAGATGAGTGTGGGGGATTTGGAATAGAGACAAAGTACTGGATAGAGTGCAAAATGTTTTATTAAACATTATTAAATAAAAATATAATAAAAGTACATTTTGTAACAAACGTAGCTGTTAAACAGGACAAAAAATCTAAACATTAAAATGTAGCATATTTTATATTTACTTGTACTTGCATAGCAAGAGGGTGTGTGTTAATGAAATTAAGACAACAGTTGGTCCATCATCTGCATCAACATCCTATTCGATCTCTTGCTGTTCCTTCCTCTGTATCTGTAGTCAGAACTCCTCCATCTAAATCTGAGATTTCATGCAGACATCATGAGTCTCCTGCTCTGCACGTCAGGTTTYGTCTCTTTCTTCTGTTGTTAGCTGGTCTTGTGCTGCTGTCAGAGGTCTCAGTCTGTGTTTCCTCCAGTGTCCGTCTGCAAGAAAGTATAAAGGCAAGAAATTAGCTGAAACTTGCAACCATAACAGCTTGTACAAATTAAATTTTTCCAACATTTATATTTTGTCACAGCAATCACAGATAACCTGAAACTGTGTGTGGAGCTCATGTGGCTCATCAGCATCTCAGTGTTTATAAGTGTCTCTGAGATGTGTTGGAGAATATACATGAAGTTTATATATAACATATGAGTAAAGTAGCTGTAACTCTAATAGCTACATAAGCACAACACTGGAGTTGATGACATTCTGCTCTTCTGAACAGTGAAATGATCTGAGGCCTTAAAGTGAGCAGACATGAGGAGCATTCAGAGTGAACTTTACTGTGAGTTAATGTGAAAGGATCATCCTGTATATCTTATTATAAGCATTTAAATGTCACCACGAGATCCACAGACAGTTACCTGGAGATGTGGTGATAATATGAGACTCTCTTTAACAGTGTTAATAACAGGAGTTAATAGTATTTAATATGAACTCACCGCTCACGCGCAGGCTCTCTGCTGGACCAGGCTCCACGCTGTCCGGTTCCSATGATGAASGTAGATGTTGTCGTGGGTCAGAGGGGTTCCGACTCGATCACATTGGATGGTTTTTATCCTATTGTTTATCTTTTCCTCACTTCAGTATCGCAGCGCGCGCTGTGTGCCGCACGAGCCGCGGTGTGTTTAACTCTGCACGGCAGATGGCCGTGGCCGATTATTTTTTGCCTGTCTAAATTTCTAGCAACTGCTATACTTCTGCATTACTTCACAGAGATTCTTCAGTAGCCACGTTTGTTTGTGTACGGAGTCGAACTGGAATTACGTCACTTCCTCTTTTGAGCACGAGCGCGTACTTATGTCCCGCCTTCTATGAGCGCGGAACGATTACATTCTCACAGACAAAAATCAACTGGTCCCGGGGCCAAGTGTACTCGGAAACRGATCCGGGACCCCAGTGTGAAAACGCCCTTAAAAGCAGAGGGATGCACCGTTTCTGACAGCTTGCGGACAACAGCTGGCACTATTGGTGTGGATGACCCCAGCTTCAATCATACCAACCGTAGCAAAAAGGAGTCCACCAATTATAATGACGACAGCAGCCTTTCCGCAGACTAGTAGTAGGCTACTGTAATGTTAATTGCAAAATGCAAATCTTGCATTCATGCTAACAAATGGTCAAACGACTTGTAAAACACTAATGTATCATGGATTCTGTTTATAATTATGGCTTTCCAGCTWGTACTTAAACWTTTRATATATTGTTMAWTTTTAWGCATTTAATTTTTTGTTCAATAAAAATGTATTCTTGAATCATCCACCATCATTTTGTGGCTTTTGCAAAGTATTGGTTCAGGCACCGTTTTGGCACCGGTACCGGTATCGGAAAAAAAACCCAACGATACCCAACCCTACATATAAAGCATTAAATGGTCTCGCGCCGCAGTATCTGAGTGAACTGCTAGTGGTCCAATAGACTAGGAGGTAATTTAACAAGTTAACAAATGCTGTCTCTGTGCTGTGATGAGGACTAAGTACTGACTGATACAGTTTGTTTATGCTATTTCTATGTAGATATGAGGATAGCTGCTGTGCTACTATCTTTTCCAGAACCTTTGAGATAAAGGGGAGGTTTGAGATCGGCCTGTAATTTGACAGCGGACAAGGGTCGAGGTCAGATTTCTTAATTAGTGGTTTAACTGTTAATTTAAAAAATTTTGGAAAATACCGACTGCTGAGTGAGAATAGTTAATTATTTACTACAGAGTTTCTGTAAATCCTGGTACTATCTGATTGAGAAAATGTGTCCGTATCTAATACACAGGTTGATGATTTTGCAGAAGGAATGAGGTGAAATATTAGTTCACTCTCATCAAGGTGAATAAAGTATTCTAGGTTCTGATGTGATGTGGATAGTTTATCATATGTATCAATTAAATTGTCTGGTTTCAAAGCCTGAATTTGTGCCTAATATTTATGAAAAAGTTCATGAAATCCTAACTACTATTGTTGTTGTGGATATTTCTGCAGTGGTCTTATTTCTAGTAAATTTTGCTTCGGTATTAAATAAAAATTGAGGATTATTTTTGTTAGCTTCTATAAGAGTAGAGAGATACCTCGATCTAGCAGCACTAAGAGCTTTTTTATAGTTCAGGATGCTCTCCTTCCATGTTATTTAGAATAACAATTTAGTTTGACGCATTCTAATCTAATTACGTTCTAATTTTCAAGCAGTCTGTTTTTAAAGTGCGTGTGCGGTCATTATACCAGGGAGTGAGTTTCTTATCTCTAATCATTTTCCTTTTAACTGGAGTTACATTATCCAAGGTATAAAGGAATGTTGACTCTAAATATTCAGTCGAGTTGATCGAGTTCTGTGGGGTCAGACGGTGATCCAATCAAAGTTTATTACTCTGGGAGATTAGCAAGCTCTAGTTAGTAGTTGATGTGAATGTATGTTTAATGTGGTATCACAGTGCTGTGTGTACATTATTACTATGACGCGCTTTAATCGAGACAAGGTAGTGATCCGAGATAACTTCAGACTGTGGAATTGTGATTATACTTCTTATACTTAATCCGAAGGATAATATTAAATCTAAAGTGTGASCWGCTTTWKGAGTGSGTCCTACTACACACTGATTTACTCCTACTGAGTCCAGTATGGACAAGAATGCTGTTCTCAGAAGGTTTTCTGGATTCTCAAAATGAATATTAAAGTCTCCAGCAATAAACGCTTCGTCTACAGAAACGACCAGGTTTGAGAGGAAATCTGCAAATTCACAGAGAAACTCAGAGTACGACCCTGAGGGTTTGTAAATGATTAGTAGGATCAACTGAGCAGACTTCATATTTGTAGCTATACTTATGTCACTATAAAAAACTTCAAATGCATTAAATTTGTGTCCGTGTTTTTATACGATAGTCAGATTATCATTGTAAATAACTGCGCTGCCTTCTCCCCTACCAGTTAACTGAGGCTGGCTAGCTCGGGGAACAGACACCTTCTCAATATGGTGAACCCTGAGTGACGACTCTGTTCAGCTAGCAGACGGTTGGTTTAGCCTGTTGGTCTGCTCCCTGGCCTGGGCTATGGGTAGTCGCCAATTGACTAGGCCTCTTCTGAGATTATGAACTATACTAGAAGAAATGAGCACCTTCCCAAGTAGGATGGACACCGTCCGTCCCCAACAGACCAACTTTGCCGTGAAAGATACTTCGATTATCTATAAAGCCCACATTATTTTTGGAGCACCACCTGGACATCCAGCGKTTCAGCGAGCATAACCTGCTGTAAGATATGTTACTATTTCACATTGGGTTGGGGCCAGAGCATACTACTTCATCGGACATCGCCTTAGCTCATTTTAACACCACTGTAAAGTTATTCTTACTAACCTCTGACTGACGAAGGCGTATTAAAAGTCCAGTAGTATTAAAACATGAAAACTAATTATTATAAATATTTTGTATAAGCAGAAAAAGCAATATAATTTAGACGGTGATACAGATGAGAAACCTTCGCGGTAACAATACAGAATCAGGAAGCTACATCACAGGGAGCTCTTACAATAAAGAAATTTTAATTCTTTCTTATTAAATGCTTATTGATATCATTTTAAAATATAATCGTTTCTCATTTTTCTAAAACATTGAAAGAAGATTTATTTTCTCAAAAACATGAAGAGAACCAGGGTCAAATCTAGGTTCATACCTTTAGAGCAGGGGTCTCAAACTYAGTTCTTGGAGGGTCGCAGCCCCACAGAGTTTTGTTCCAACCATAATTAAAAACACCTGATCCAACTAAACAAGTCATTAAGGCTTATTTGAAAACTACATGGTATGTATGTTGGAGCAGGGTTGGAACAAAACTCTGTAGGGCTGCGGCCCTCCAGGAGCTGAGTTTGAGACCCCTGCTTTAGGGGAACCCAGGTCCTTATGAGAATGTAACATGTACAGCGTCTTCCTATTAATAATAATTATTATTTTTTTGAATATTTTTCTTAAATATTTTAACTCAAATATTACAATTACTAGTAAGGGTAACTTTTATAAGGAAAATGAAAAATAAATTATGCTGGGTATTGTCACGAACTAGGGTGTAATGCGAAACATTCGGGCTGTTGTTCTTGCCGTGGGCTCAAGAGGGCAGGCACAGACGCAGAGGAGATGTTTTAAATATGACAAATGTTCTTTATTTAACACAAAAAACAAGCTAGACATCCCAACTTAACCCAGACTCAGGCTCTATAAACCAAAAAAAACACACAAGCTCTTTATACCGAGCTGACCCCGAATACCTGACACATAAACATACAGGCTCTATTTCTCTTACTGACACCCAGGCTCTTCTAACCCCAACCCGCTAGATGCTCCATGCCAGTCTTTTAACCTCTCACTCCGACGAGCGACCCACACTCACGCCGACTCCGAAGAGCGAAACAGTCACACCAGCTCCGAAGAGCGAAACACACACACACACCAGTTCCGAAGAGCGAAACACAGTCACACCGGCTCCGAAGAGCGAAACACACACACACACC
>QMIH01001886.1:30206-40779 GCA_003987875.1 Clarias batrachus
GTGTGTGTGTGTGTGTGTGTGAGTGAGAGAGAGAGAGTGTGTATGTGTGTGTGTGTGTGTGTGTGGAAGAGAGCGCGAGTGTATGTGTGTATGCGTGAGTGAGAGAGAGAGAGTGTATGTGTGCCAGTGTTGTCCAGTGGGGACATTTAGTCCAGCTTTGTCACAGCCCTAAAAAAATTTGTTAAGAGTAGAGAGGAGGACTTTTAAGAGTTTCTATAGCAGAGGACAAAGTGGCGGAAAGAAGAAATATTCTCCAAACACTGGACATAAAGCTAAAAGTAAACACTGCTTTTCTGTCCATTTTGGTTTTCTTGTTTTACTTCCTTCCATCTCTCTTGGATTGTTGGCTACACACCATCCAAAAGTGCAACTTAGTGTAACTTGAATAGACTGTCCTGTGATCATGTAAATTGTAAAAGCTGAGACATTTTGCTCTCATCAATCTAAAATGGATTAAAAGTAATAAAATCAGTACGGTAAATAAATGTGAGAACTTAAATATAGTAACTACTGTGTGGACATTGGTTGCTTCAAAAGTCGACACATTTTCAACATTTGGGTGTTTAATTATCTTTAAGACATTAAGCCTAGAAACTTTGCATAAAGTAGCCTGTAGTCGTGATGATGCAATTTCTTCATATACAAAAAATGATGATTTCACTGTTTATATTATCATGTATTCTGTCTTCACAAAGAGCTCATTTCAAAACCTTTGCAGAGGTCTGAGGTTCTTTTTTTATGAACCAATCACAGACCTTGAATTGCTGCATCATCCCTAGCAACAGGGTCAACCACACCTCCTCACTAAGATAAACGTTTTTCTACTTTCCTTACTCAGAGTTGCTCTAAAAAGTTTCCTAAAACACTTTTAGTCTAATACTCCTAGCTAGGACTTTTCAAGCTAAGATAGAAGCTCTTTGAGAGAATTCTAAGAAGCTTTGAGAATACGGGCCCAGGTCTCCCGTGTTCCTGTGTACAGCATTAAGTGGCATAGAATATATGTGATTTAGTGAGTGATCAGTGCTTTGATTTCAGGTGGTTATCAGTAGTTGTCCTTTATTTATAAATTTTATCTTCATACACGAAGAATTTTACTGTTCTCACTTTTATTTTGTCCATTTATTATAACTGTCACAAATGCTGTTAATTTAAATTAGCTATAACTACCTCGCCTGACTTCCCCCTCAAGTCTTCGTTCAGGCTGCTAAATTAATTGTGTAGCGCAGCCTGATTTCTACTAATTAATACTTAAGGCAGAATGGTGGCTTAGTGGTTTTGGCCTTGCACCTCCACTGTTCTGGTTCTGGAGTTTGTATGGTCTCCCCATGCTCAGTAGATTTCCGCCAGGTACTCCAGTTTCCTCCCACTGTCCAAAGACGTGCAGATTAGGCTAGACAGAGGTTCCTGGAATTAAGACTTTAAAAATTTAAATGCGCTGCTGACTGCATCTATAAAGACACCAATTAAGCACTGTTTATACCAATTTTTTTTCATTAATTGTCCAATACTGTTTTTATTGAACAATTAGAATTGGAAATTGAACACATTCAGCAGCGGATTGGAGACTATTTACACATGTATCTTCTTTGTGAGAGATGCACACCCTTACCTCATAAACAAGTCATAATCTCCTGAGTTTTGTTTACTGTTTTCTTTAATATCTAATGTGTTGTGTAGTGTTCGTTAGTGTGTGTGCAATGCCTAATCTTACTTCTTGTTTATCTTATTTTCTTTATTGCTCTTTTAGTATCTGGAGCTTCGCTTCAATAAAACTGTACGGATATGTGGCACTGTGACCTTCATTTTTCAGATGGTGAGAGTGGTTTGGTCTGTGAGCAGCTCTGTCTGGATGTTTAGCTTAACTAAAGATTATTTTGCATGCTTTTGTTCTGAAGCACTTTAAAAAAATGTTTTATTCAGTTTGGCTTTTGGAAACCTTATACAGGATTAACAAATCATATGCTGAAAAAGTATTATTTAATGTCGGGATTTACATTTTATGGATTTGATTTCAGTGATATCAGGCCATGACAGTTTAATCATTGAACTTTGGGCACTTGTTTTTAGGATAATTGACCAAAAAACACCTCAGCTCTTTTTCCACTTTGTGTTCCTGTAGGTAATCTACATGGGAGTGGTGCTGTATGCTCCTGCACTTGCATTGAATGCAGGTACAGGTCTGAACATGTGTATGGAAGGAATGAACAAAGATTATATTTAGTTAAGATGTTAATGTTTGTAACTTCATTACTAAGAATTTGTTTTTGTTTCAGAAAAATGTATATTTACTTAGTAAAAAAAAAAAGTAAAAAAAAAAAAATAGCAATAATACCAAACATTAGAATGAAGAGAATGAGCCATTTGCCAGTGAATCCAGTAATACATTTTTATTTCTTTGTGTGTTTCAGTAACTGGTTTTGATCTCTGGGGAGCGGTTCTGGCAATGGGGCTTGTGTGTACACTCTACACAACACTGGTAAGCTTAACAATTTGTCTTAAGACTGTTGTCCGTGTCAACTTGTATAAAAATATTTAAATAACATCAGAGATATGGAATTTGTACAGGTTTGCAAAGTCAGATAAACAAGTTTATCCATTCAGTTAAACCTTGGATTGCAAGCATAATTTGTCCAGAAATATGCTCGTAATCCGAAGTTTCCCATAAGAAATAATGGAAACGCAGAAAATTTGTTTCACAAACCGAAAATATTCATATAAAAATGATTAATACAAAATTCTAAAGTAAAAATTAAACATGCACTATACCTTGAAAAAATAATTGTTTGGCGTGAGGGAGACGAGGGGTGTGTGGGGTGTGTGTGTGGGGGGGTTATTGTGTAGAATGACTTTCTCACACACACACGCGTATATAATATAAAGTTTCTTTATTTCTGTCTGTCTGAGAATTAACTTGTGCCAATGATGCCAAAGGATACTATGAAAAAGGATGGGAAGGGAAGCACACAACATTGTCATTGAAACATGGTGGGATCAGTGTAATGGCATGTGTGTCTGCTAAGGGACCTGGCTCACTGGTGTATATTGATAATGCGACTGATGACGAGAGTAGCAGGATAAATTCTGAAGTGTCAAAAGCCATCTGACCTCCCAACCGAGTTGCCTTTTACTTACTGAAGACACAACTGAAGACCCACAAASAAGCAGCAAATGAAGGTATATTTTGTCCAATTATTTAGAGTCTATTAACATCGAGGGATGTAATTAAATGGTTGTTTCTAAATTTCTAAATTGTTGATTCAATACTTTTGTTAAACCCCTTGAATTACAGCAGGAAGTCAGATGGTCATGAGATTGAACTGGCTGTCCATGTTTGCTTTTGTTGTTGCTCAGATATGTTCAAACTGGAACCATTACTCATCTTGGATACGGAAGGCATTTGATTTGCTAGTGCTTAACTACTTTGCTGTGATGAGGAGCTTTTGGTGCTTGAAAGCCCTGGACTCTGTCTGAGGGAATCTCCAGACTGGGCTTCTGCTATCTGCCTTTCTCTCTGTCTACAGTCTCATGCAAACGTTTAGGCACCCCTTGATAAATAACAGATTTCTGTTTTTTTTTTTTTTTATTGAAAAGTTAACACAGTCTCTCTTGGAAATGGGGAAAAATGCACAATATTTTCAGCAAACATTGATGCATAGTTACTTCTTATGCCATAAATTGAACAAATGTAAAAAAAAAAAAACATTATTGTTCTCTCCAAGAGTTTTCTTGGTCTTCCAGATCTCATTTTTTCCATTTCCAAGAGAGACTGTGTTAACATCTTTTTAATGAAAAAAAAATCAACAAAATCTGTTATTTATCAAGGTGTGCCTAAACTTTTGCACAAGGCCATACAGTATATGTTAAGTTACTAGATCTGTGTGGTATGCAGTTTCCTTCTCAAACCATTTCACATTGGATTTTAAGTCTTCTTTAGTTTTTGTAAACTTTTTACTTCTAATATATACAATGGAACCTTGGATTACGAACATGATTCATTCCGAAAGCAGGCTCGTATATCAAAACACTCGTAAACCAAATTTTAAAAGAAATAATGGAAACTTAAATGATTTGTTCCACAGCCCAAAAAAAACAACATAAAAATAAATAATACAAAATATGAAGTAAAAATGAAACAAATTAACCTGCACTTTACCTTAAAAAAACTGTTTAAAAAAATCCTGACAGATGTTTCCGTGCGCGCAGGCAGTGTCTGTGTGTATAACGCTAAAGTAAGAGGAGAGGAGGAATGAGCCCCTCCCCTCTCCCTTTTCTCGTCTTACACAGTAACCCTTCTTCCACTCTTATTTGAGTTTCACACACGCGCACACAACAGAGACACTGTTTTATCAGAAAAATAAACAAGAAATCTCTGACACTCGAATGACGCAGACTAACAGAATCACTGCTTTAAAGTAAAAATAAAACAAATTAACCTGCAGTTTACCTTTGAAATGAAACACGACAGAGCAGTGTTTCTGTGTAGAGCAGATTATGTGTGTGTGTGTGTGTGTGTGTGTGTGTGTGTGTGTGTGTCTGTCTGTCTGTGTGTGTGTGTGTGTATGTTCGCATTCATGTGTGAAGGTGAGAGCAGGAGGGGTGTGTGTGAAGGAACACGATGTCTAATGACGCGCACACAGACACAAAGTGTAGTGCCGGCTGACACAGAGAGCGAGAGAAAATGGATCTTTAATCTCTCTAATGAGACTTGCTTTTGCTTTACACGCGTGCACACATGTTATAATAAAAAATATATATATATAAATATACATTTTTTATATATATATATATGTTTTATGGGCACACAGTGTTATAGTGAACAGTACACGCATGAACGGATGTTGATTATACGAGTGAGAGACGGGCACTAAGACCGAGCAGGGGAGACGGTTACCCACAATTCCGCAGCGCGCAAGAGAAAAACCATTGGCTCAGTTGTGATCATGTGACACTTGGCGTCAAAACAAGCAGCGCATGCATGCTACATAATGCTCTGTATTCATAATCCAAGACTTGTCATAATCCAAGTCAAAATTTATTCAACATCTTTGCTCATCTTGCAGAACCGCGTTACTCTCAATCCGAGGTTCCACTGTCTATATTTTTTTAATAAAGCGAGGTATGTGTATGTACATTCCTTAACATATTCAGGAAATTGTAGCCAGTTTGACACTAGTTAAAGTAAAAATCTACGGAACTGCTACTTTTGTGGAGCAAAACACCTAGTACAGAGGCATAGTCAATGTAATATTAATTTTTGTTGCTTTACTTGCATTTCAGAGGCTCAGTATTGTGGTTAGTGGTTAGCAATGTAGCCAGGGTCGAGGGTTTGATTCCTGCTTTGAGTCTGTGTGCATGTTCTTTCCATGCTTGGTAAATTGCCCATTTTCTGTTTTGTGCTCCATATAATGGATTGGGCCTCTGTCCAGGGTGTACAGTCAAACTTTATTCGATAGCCTTAGGTCTGTTGTGTCGTGTAAGGTCTTCCTTCTACCTCCCTTGGTATGACCTGAGGTATGACTTTGAGGCTGTCATATTCCAACAAGGTTTGATATTTGTAGTTTCATTGAGTTCCTCATAGAACACACAGGCTAGAATGCAAAACTTGCCTGTCCTGGAAGATTTTTTGGTGCTATAAATCTCTTTCTAGCTGTCACTTGTTCCATTCCTCAGTTGTCAGTGACTGTGCCAGACCCACTTATCCAGATGACTGAACTGTGGATGACCACCCAGCGTGCATCCCACGCGTCAATGTGCATGGTTCAGCCCTCCAAGACACAAAGCCATATGTCTTGGAGGGCTTTCATATGCCATGGTTGCTCTTTCCACGTCTATGATTACTAATCTTAAGATTTTTGTAAACCATTATTGTGATGCCCTGCATGTTAAATACTCTCAAGCAAAGAAAACAACAGACAGGAGTTAGGTTAAGAACCCGTTATCAAAACTTGGAAGGATGGTGCTGAACCGTCAACTTAGTGGAAGAAATGTGGTTGGGGAAAAAAAAAACATGAATGGATATCACTTAAATACATAGTGAACCCTGCTATGTTTAATAATGAATGTAAGAGCATTTCCATAAACACAATGTGATGAGAAATCACAGAATTGTGTCTAAACATCTGAGTAGCCATAGGAAACTGGCTTGTTGGTAAGGGTAATCAGATGTCTTCAGTTTGCTAGGGAGCATAACGATTGGACTTTGGAGCAATGGACAAAGGATATGTGATCTGATGAGTCCATATTGCGCCTATTCCAGATTGATGGCCACTTCAGGTATCAATCAAAAAGGTAAGCACATGAAGCGACCATCATGCATCTTGCGATAAAAACGAAGTCAGCTGACAACCTGAATGTACTGAGTGACTATGTTATCACATCTATGGAGTTTTACTCCCCTGATGGCATGGCCATATTCCAGGGCCCAGTTATGAGTGGTTCTGGAAACATGAGGAATCATTGTCACAAACAAACAATGGAAACCTCATCCTGTGCTAACAAACTAAAGGTGATTAAATGAAATTCATTTTTGGTCTAGCTATTGTGTAAAGGTTTCTGTTTATAAATGTGTATAATTTGTGGTAATGCATGAAACTGGAAGTATTGACAAAAACAATTTTTAGCAAATTTATGTGAATTGTATAAACATCATGTAATCAACATTTGTAAGCTACTGTCTTATTGGAACTCTACTTAAATTTAAAAGTGTTGCTGTAAGTGATGCTTCTCTTACTTCTCTTCTTTACTTCTCTTCTTTACTTCTCTTCTTTGCAGGATCCAACTGTTCATGCCTCTTTCTTTTCAGCTGTGTCAACTCAGAAACTATAATAAGGTCTAATCACATGACCAAGTACACCTTTCGGAAGCATTGGATTTTTTTTTTAATTTAAGCTCATTGTTAACTCTAAATGTTACATTTTGAGAATTTTAACAATATATAATAAAAACATTTAACAATATAAATGGTTTAATAATACATGAGCTGAACACATCATTAAGTATTGAGTGTTTTGCAAAGCCTCAGCCCAGAAATCCTGCTTCAATCAGCTCATAGCAAAATGTCCATCTCTGTACTCAGGCAGAGCTTCACCAGTTCCTGATACTCACTGCCGTTTTTTTCACTGGCACGAGTTGCTAATTTTAATTGTAAAATAATAATCCAATCTTGTTAATACTTTAGGGTGGCCTGAAAGCTGTTATTTGGACAGATGTGTTCCAGACAATTGTGATGTTTGCTGGGCAGCTGGCAGTAATTGTAGTGGGTGCCCACCAGGCAGGTGGTATTGGTGAAGTGTGGATGAAAGCCCAGAATGGCAGCCGCATCTCAGGCATCGAGTGAGTCTGATTTTGATTGTTGGCATGCACAGTATTTAAAACATCAGAGCCAGTTTTATTGGCTGAAAGCTGTAAGTGGTGTCATACTACCTACTCTACAATGTGTAGTGTCCTTTCTCTTTCGCTCCTGTGTCTGACCCTTCAGACTGAATCCTGATCCTTTGGAGAGACACACATTTTGGACGTTGGCTGTTGGGGGCATCTTCCTCATGCTGGCACTCTATGGTGTAAACCAGGCTCAGGTCCAGAGATACCTCAGCTCCCGTTCTGAAAGAGAGGCCATCATGTCAGTAATATTCACAATTTTATTTGTTTAGCACTTTTAACAATTGACATTGTCGCAAATCAGCTTTACACAATCAAAATAATTATTTAATTTTGTATGAAATGTGAATGTGTATGAATCAAAATAAGATTGTTCCTGCTGAGCATGCCAAGGACTACGGCGATAGTGGCAAAAAAAAAAAAAAACTCCCTGATGAGATGTCTGTAGGAAGAAACCTTGAGAGGAACCAGACTCAACAGCGAACTCATCCTCATTTGGGTGAAAAAGGATAGCAGGGATATATCTGCATCATACTGTGTGACACTGGAAGTTCAGTATAACAGGAGATGTGTTAATATGGATTCTGTTTCATTATTGGAGGCTCAGGAAGATTATAGGAAACTCCAGTCCTGAATTATCGAACAACTGCAGACTCCTCAGAGAACAGCTGTCAGCATCAACCGAGGCCAGGACTGTTTTTGTGGAAAAGTGAAACCAGGACTAACTATGACAGCATTACTAAAAGGGAGAGCCAGAAGAAAACTCGGACATGAGGGCTCCCTAAGATGTAAAGCGACCAATCACTTCGCCGTCAACAAACCTGAGTGATCAAAGAAAGTGGGAAAGACGGCATCTAAACATACCAGTTCACCAGAATACTCTACGTCCATGAGTCCCCCAGATCTGCTCCTTTACCTAAGGTTAATCTATTTACAAAAATGTTTGGCTAAAAACGTTGGTTTTTAGTCTAGACTTAAACACTGAGACTGTGTCTGAGTCCCGAAGACTATTCCATAACTTTGGGCCTTGTAAGAAAAACCTCTGCCCCCTGCTGTAGTTTTCATAATACATGGTACTGGCAAACCTGCATCCTTTGATCGATGTAGGCGTGGCGGATCATAAGACACTAGCAGTTCTCTCAGATACTGCGGCACGAGACCATTTAATGCTTTACACGTCAATAGTAGTATTTTAAAATCGATGCAGAATTTCACAGGGAGCCAATGCAGTGTAGATAAGACAGGGGTGATGTGCTCGTATCTTCTGGTTCTAGTGAGGACTCTCGCTGCTGCATTCTGTACTAACTGAAGCTTGTTTATACACCTAGTTGAACAACCAGACAGTAAGGTGTTACAATAGTCCAACCTAGAGGTGATAAAAGCATCAACTAGTTTTTCTGCATCATTTAGTGAYVATATRTTTCTTATCTTGGCAATGTTTCTGAGGTGAAAGAATGCTATCCTGGAAATATCTACATGTGCTTCAAATGAAACGCTGGAGTCTATAATAACACCGAGATCTTTCACTGTTGTACTTGATGGAACAGAAAGGCCATTTAAAGTTACAGTGTGATAAGGAGCTAGAAGCAAGCTTTTTGTGTTTCAATGGCTAGAACTTCTGTCTTATCAGGATTAAGCAGAAGAAAGTTAATTAACATCCAATCTCTTATGTCCTGCACACATTGCTCAAGTTTAGTAAGCTGTTTTTTTCTCACGAATTATGTTGCCCAGAGGAAGCATGTAAAGAGAAAAAAACAGTGGGCCTAAAACTGAACCCTGTGGAATTCCACTTAAGAACATGCAGAATAGTCACCATTTAGATCTACGAACTGATAATAATCCGTCAAATAGGATCAGAGCCAGGAGAGGGCCGTTCCCTTAATTCCCACCACATTTTCTAATCTGTGAAGAAGAATACTATGATCAATGGTGTCAAAAGCGGTACTGAGGTAATAGCCACCTTATTTTAGCCTGATGGTATAGAAATTAATAAGCAATCTTGTGTGTGATCCATTTTGATAATTACTGCATGTTTCAGAAAAGTCTAGAAATATATATGTACAGTGCCCTCCATAATTATTGGCAGCCTTGGTTAAAATATGTTCTTTAGCTTCTAAAAAAAATTCAGTTTTGTCGTAAATAACATAGGACCACAATGGGGAAAAAGAGGAAATTCCAACCTTTAATTCAAGTGCATTTATTCAGTGGAAAAAATCCCACATTAAGAAATAATTATTTTACATCAAATCATGGATGCCACAATTATTAGCACCCCTGATGTTTAATACTTTGTACAACCCCCTTTTGCCAACAAAACAACACCTAATCTTCTATAATGTTTTACAAGATTAGAGAACACAGAAAGAGGGATCTTCGACCATTCCTCTTTGCACAATGTCTGTAAATCATGCAGTGACCGGACTCCTCTCCTCTGCACTCTCCTCTTCAGCTCACTCCACAGGTTTACAATGGGGTTGAGGTCWGGGGACTGAGATGGCCATGGGGCGGAGTTTGATTCTGTGTGTGGTGAACCATTTCTGTGCAGATTTGGCCACATGTTTTGGGTCAGTATGTTGCTGAAAGACCCAGTGACGACCCATCTTCAGCTTTTGGGCAGAGGCCACCAGATTTTCCTTTAAAATGTCCTGGTATTTCAAAGCTTTCATGATGCCATGCACTCTAACAAGGTTCCCAGGGCCTCTGGAAGAGAAACAGCCCCACAGCATCACCGATCCTCCCCCAKACTTCACAGTGGGCATGAGATGCTTTCCGCCATACCCACTTAGTGTTTGTTGCCAAAAAGCTCTATCTAGGTCTCATCTAACCAAAGAACACGGTCCCAGTTGAAGCCCCAGTACCGCTTAGCAAACTCCAGATGTTTGCGTTTATGATTGTGACTGAGAAAAGGTTTTTTCCTTGCATGCCTCCCAAAGAGCTTGTTGGCATGTAGATAGAGTCTGATGGTTGTTCTGGATTATTTGTGACCCCAAGATGCTCTCATTTGTTGCAGTTCTTTAACAGTGAGTTTTGGAGAATTTTTATTTCTCTTACCATCCTCCTCACTGTGCGTGGAGGCAAAATCAACTTGCGTCCTCGTCCAGGCTTGTTTACTACTGTTCCAGTTTTTTAAAACTTCTTAATGATTCCTCTCATAGTAAATATTGGCGGGTGCAGGCGGGTGTCTATTTTCTTGTAC
>QMIH01001886.1:45833-57612 GCA_003987875.1 Clarias batrachus
AAAAAAAAAACAGTGCCATCTATGAGGCTGCACTTTGGTGGAACGCCAGGTTGCAGCAGCCCCTTCAGTGCTCAAGGTGAGGCGGTTGGCTTCCCGGGGTCTCGAGTGGCGCGCATGCGCAGTCTCAACATGGGTGCAGTCGCTATGGGATACCGACTGCAGTTTCACACAAAGCCACCACGCTTCTCTTCCGTAATCAACACCGTGGTGTTGAACAACGCCACACCGGTAGGAGAGATTCTCTTTTTGGCAAAGGGGCGATTCAAGTAGTTTCTCCTTCGGAAGCGAACTCGGGTTGGTACAGCCGTTATTTTGTCGTTCCGAAGAGAGGTGGAGGACTACATCCTGTTTTGGATCTGTGAACATTGAACACGTTTTTTAATAACGTACAAGTTCAAAATGCTTACACTGAGGCAACTGCTAAATACAATAGACCCGGGAGATTGGTTCACTACGATCGATCACACGGATGCTTACTGTCATGTAGCATTCTTTCCGAGCCACAGAAAATTTCTGAAGTGTGCATTAGTGGGCGTGGCCTGCGAGTACCTAGTCGCTAGCTCCCCGATCGTTCACGAAGTGCTTCGAGGCGGCGCTGTCTCCTTTTCAGGAGAGAGGCATGCGCATACTGGCCGATTTAGACGACTGGACGCGAGCTCAAGTAAAGAGGCGGAGAAACGAACAGCGTTAGTTCTGTCTCACATTCAGACTCTAGGGTTCTCAGTAAACATGCAGGACCAGCTCACTGACTCAACAGTTTTCATTCCTGGGTCTGTAGATATGCTCCGTTACCAGCCGAGCACATCGGTCAGAGCCGCGTTTCAGCACTGCCTTGCTCAGTTTCAGTTGCAACACAAACTTCGTTTCCGAGTGTTTTTACAGTTATGGGGAATGATGGCGTCTATGAACGCTCGAGCTGCTGAACATGTGTCCATTTCAGCGCTGCGTGCGCTCTCACCGCCTATGTGTTACGCGACACCTTAACAGGAGGCTGACAGTGACTCCATCATGCATGTCAGCTCTTCTGCTCTCCTATCCGATAGGCAGGGTGTTGTTTTGCAAAGTGGTGTCAACAGATGCCTCTCTGAGTGGTTGGGGCGCTCTGTGACGACGGCTCCGCGGCAAGGGGCGTAGTCACAGGAACAACGCAGTCTTTACAGCAACTCGTGTTGTATATTATTTTATATTATAGCAGTTGGCGGTGTTTTCAGCCCTGAGATATTTCATGTTCTGATCAGTGGCGTCGTATATAAACAGACACAGGGGGACTCGTTTACTTCCCCTGCTGAAACTCTCATAGAGAAATCTCATTCTCTATTACTATGGTCCAGTGTTCATCTTCTGTCACTCAGGGCAACTCACATTCCAGGGCACCTGAATCTGGGGGCGGACCTTCTCTCCAGAGGGGGCCCGCTTGTGATGGAATGGAGGTTACACCCATGGGTGGTAATGATCTCAGATCTGGGAGCGCTTCGGCAGGGCAGTAGTGGATCTTTTTGCATCCAAAGAGAATGCTCAATGCCCATTTTTCTTCTCCATAACAGATTGCAGTGCTCCTCTGGGGATCGATGTGCTGGCATACTCATGGACCCCAGCTCTATTCTATGCTTTTCCTTCAGTAGAACTGATTCACCCTGTCACAGAGACGGTGCGCCAGCAGGGTTAGTCCCTAATCCTGGTGCCCCTCGTTGGCTGGCGAAGTCATGGTATGCATAGTCAGCCTGCTAGCAGCAGAACCATGGAAACGTCCTCTCCTCAGGGCCCTACGGTCTCAGGCAGGGGGGAGGTGGTTCACCCATGTCCCAAACTGTGGAACCTGCAGGCTTACCTGTTGAAAGGTCCAATCTGATAGCTAAAGACATCCTCCAAATGTGATGGAGACCATTCAAAGTGCTCGGGCCTCGTCTACTAGAGATTTATATGCTTACAAGTGCCGAGCTTTTGGGTAATGGTGTCAAGAACGTAATGTTCTTCCATCAGTGCTCGATGGTGGAGGTTTTGTCTTTTCTACAAGAACTGTTATAAAAAGCCCTTTCCATCGCTACTATTAAAGTGTACCTGGCGGCTAGATCAGCCTGTCATATTGTTTTTTATGGAGTGTCAATGGGGGCTCATCCGCTGGCAGTACGATTTTTAAGAGGGGTACAACGTCTGTGACTCACTGTGAGGTCCAGCGTTACGTCTTGGGATTTATTGTTAGTGCTTGAGGCCCTGTGTGGCCCTCCTTTTGAGCTAGTTGAGTCTGTAAATATGAAAATTCTTTCATATAAGACGGCACTCCTTCTGGCTTTAGTGTCTGCTGAGCGAGTGGGTGATCTCCACGCTTTGTCTGTGCATCCATCTTGTATGCAGTTTGCTGCGAATGGTTTAAAGGTTACTCTACGGCCAAATGCGGCCTATGTACCTAAAGTGGTCTCCACTGATTATAGCTCTATGGTCTTTGACCTTTATAGCTTCTGCCCCCCTCCTTTTGCTTCTGAAGAGCAGGGAAAATTGCATCATTTGTGTCCTGTACGTGCACTAAGTGTCTACGTGGACTGTACAGTGAATATTCGTGTACGTGATCAACTGTTTGTCTGCTTTGCCATTCCAGTAAAGGGTAAAGCACTGGCTAAACAATGGCTTTCCCATTGGATTGTGGAGGCTATTACATTAGCTTATAGCAGCAAGGGTGTCCCATTTACCTCAGGGTGTGAAAGCACATTCAGCTATGGCAACATCGTGGGCGCTGTTCAAAGGGATATCTGTGGGTGATATCTGCGCGGCAGCCAGTTGACCCTCACCGCACACGTTTATCCGGTTCTACCGTCTGGACATAATAGACCCCTTGGTGGCCTATTGTGTCCTCTCTGCGGGGTCCATGAGGCAGTAGAGTATCTATCAGGTTTTTTGGTAACTTTTTTGGCGTGAATATATGTCCCATACAATATGTGTTGTACCGAGTGAATCGACTGAAAGGGAACGAATGGTTATGACTATAACCTCTGTTCCCTGAAGGAGAGGAACGAGGTACAACACATTGCTGCCCCGCCTCTCAGCTTAGCTCGGCGAAGAGCGGCTGTCGACCTGAGAGTCAACCGTGGTGACGAGGGCTTATAGGTATAGACGGGGCTACACGTACGTCACCACAGGTTTGACTGCCTTTAAGGCCTGAATAAAGGTGGCTTCAGCCAGGACACGAGAGGGCGTGATATCCCATACGATATGTGTTGTACCGAGTGAATCGACTGAAAGGGAACATGATCATAATGGACTGTTACTGATTTATTTTAACTGGTCTTTTCTTGAGAAAGTTTGTAACAACCAACAATTGTACATCATGCATCTCTAAAAAGAAGAAACCCCTAAGAATTTGGTGTACAATGGTTTAATTTATTTTGGGTTTTCTGAAATTAGCTAAGGGTCAAAGATATGCATACACCCATAAAGATATGCACAAGAGTAAGAGTAATGTAATGTTCTTCTATATCAGTGCTCGATGGTGGAGGTTTTGTCCACCATCGGTTTTTGGTTAGATGGTAGACATTAGAAATATCGCTCTGAGATATTTCTAAACAACTGCGGATTCCAAGAAAGGTTTGAATAACTGTAAGTACAAGTTATTGGGCCGTAAAGTCACTTAGCCTTGGTTTGGATGACAACCCAAGCCGTCACCCGCAGCTAAGAAGAAATTGGTTCTGATGGTCACAAGGAACCCAAGGCACAGGCCTGCCATGAACTGGAAGCTATCAGAACACCAGTCACTATCTACAGTCAAGGCAGTTTTATATCACCATGGGCTAAAAGGCTGCTGTCCAAGAAAGAAGCTCCTATTGCTCTGCTAAAAGTTGCAGCTGACCACATGAACAAAGAAAACCGATCTGGAGGAAGCTTTTGACCAGGGATTATTAGTTGGAGGAGTAAAGGTGAGGCTGTGTTCATGCCAGTGGAACTGGTGTACTGGTGGATAGAATCATAAAGGCCTGAATAAAGGTGGCTTCAGCCAGGACACGAGAGGGCGTGATATCCTATACAATATGTGTTGTACCTCGTTCCTCTCCTTCAGGGAACAGAGGTTATAGTCATAACCATTCGATTTTCATGTTTATGATGACCGTATGCAAACTTCTGATCTCAGCTGTCTTTGCTTTGGCCTACTACTTAGATATTGTTTATCATAAGATGCTAAAAAAGTTAAATGCAAAAAATACTCTTTCTGTAGATGGTGTTGTATTTTGTGATGGATGTGCTCAGAGACCTTCCTGGTTTGCCTGGACTGTTTGTTGCTTGTCTTTTCAGTGGAGCTCTCAGGTAAAGGGCTTTATAAATTAATTAATCAAAAAGCTCATATTTGGTGTTTGGCCTTCAACTTTTTTTTTTCCTTAGCACTATTTCATCTGCCTTCAACTCACTGGCGACAGTTACCATGGAAGATCTGATTAAGCCCTTTTATCCCACCATGACAGAAGCTCGAGCTACGCTGCTATCCAAAGGCCTTGGTGAGCCATGCTTTAACTTTCCCACCCAGGGGAACAGAGTACTTGCACAACATTTTCTTCCTCATATTTACACCACAGCTCCTGGGTTTTTGGTTTGTTCACTCATTCATTAGATACCCAAGAACCCTTTTATTAAGCTGTAGAAATGCTTTAAACTCGGATACCTCAAAAATAAAAAAATAATAATTACACTTGGATACTACACATAATATAAGACTCTAGACATATGTATTAAATTTAATGTGATTTTGTTATTTAGTTATTTAGACATTTGCTGGTTACATTATGAATGTGTTGATGTCTGTATAATTTAATAATTATAATAATTGGGTAGTCTATTCTTGTGTTAATGTGCAGTGGCTTTTTCTCCTAAATAGTAGTACCATAGTAGTAATTGTTTATACTTATTCAGTTCAAAAAGCAATGCCAGTCTGTGACTTTAACCAGTTGATTTGTTGAGAAATGTCTGGCCTTGGTTAGAAAACCAACATGACAACCATTTTCATACAGTCAACTGAGATTACTCTTAATGCAGTTTAATTATCAAGACACTGCCTAGAGAGGGACACTGTAATATTCATTATATTTCTACGTTTTTCTTTAAAACCACATTGTGGACATGACTGCATTACAAAGGAAATAAACCGCATTGATAAATGGCACAGTTGTGCCATCTCCCTGAGTATAAATAGTACAGTAATTGATTCATTTTTAAATCATGTGCATATTTAGTAATCCAATAGTTAGTATACCAAACATCAAAGTTTTGAAGAATTTTTGCTCTGTTTGTCTCAGCTCTTGGCTATGGACTGGTGTGTCTAGCTATGGCTTACATCGCATCTCTAATGGGCTCTGTGTTACAGGTATGGACTGGTCTGTTTGTAACAGCAAGAATGCAAATACTATAATACTGTAGTAATCATGTAGTAATTTTATACTCAGTTTTTAAAAAATATAACATCTATTTGGATGGTCATTTTGGCACTTTTTTTAGTCATAGCTCTGTTCATCTGGAGTGAGAGTCATATGAGGGGTGTAAAAAGTAAAAATACACTTTAACAAGGAAATCTGATTGCTCTTCATTTAAATATACATTATTTACTGTTTTTCTGTATTTTGTCCAAATTATTTCTTCTATTTTAACTCTAATATGATGCTATGAATTATTCATCATTATCAGTTCATCACAAAGTGTAGAATATTTGTGAATATTGTCTTACAATAATGTACATTATAATAAAGGTTTAAAAATTATTAAAATTTTCGGGTTTGCAACATTAACATTTGTCTCTGTTCCTGCATGTTTTTATTTTTAAAAATTTTGTCGTCCTGTGATCTTTCAGGCTGCACTTAGTATTTTTGGCATGGTTGGTGGGCCTCTTCTTGGCGTCTTCTGTCTAGGCATGTTCTTTCCCTGGGCCAACTCTATTGTAAGTGCGTTGTTTTTCTTTAACAGTAGAAACATTTATTTTGCAGCATTAGTATAATTAAACAAGATATTTTTACCCACAAAAGCCATTGTTTCTTTATATCATCATGGCACGATTCGTCTGTAGACACAAGGTCAGTCATAATAATCAGTACAACAGTGTTATGAGTGTCATGCTGCAACATTATTGTTATACAACAGTTATATAAACAACAAATTGGAGTAACAAGTGAAGTGGTACAGTGCAATGTTCCAGAGCTGTTGTGCCAAATGTCAGGAATCTTTAAACATAATTTCCAGCCACCATCAGCATTTGTTTTATGATGGGAATTGAGGCGTGTGTATTTGTATATACTTCCAGGGAGCAATATCTGGTTTGGTAGCAGGACTCATGATGGCTTTCTGGATAGGCATTGGTAGCTTTGTCTCCCGCATACAAGCAGCAAGTACGCCCTTATTAAACACTACAGTCATTTATGATACCGGCAACACAACTGCACTCTTGACTACGGTTATCACGTCTACTACAGCAAAACCAAGGTAAATTTGAAGAAGCTTACAGGTGTAGTGTTTTTTGGGAAATCTGTTATTTTTATTTTAAGCAGAGGTGTATAAATATTAAATTGCACAATGAATTTAAAAAACTTTATAAAAATATAAAACATTACTATTAATGTTCATCTAAAAATTTTGTGTGGTTGCATGTTGTCATTTTATTTATATACCTCACAGCTTAATATGTATATAAACATCATTTATCTAAGTATGGATCGTTTATTAACTGAATAAATTTATCTCAATCATAATTTATAGGGTGAACACAGGCATTTTTGTTGTTTTTGAGTTTTCAAGTGTCACTTGAATTAAACAGATCTAAAACATTTTTCAAGAAGTGAATAATAAAATACCCCTGTGTCTCTGTAGGCCCACTGGATTGCAGGCCCTCTATTCGTTGTCCTACATGTGGTACAGTGCTCACAACTCCGCCACAGTTATACTTGTAGGACTGTTGGTCAGCCTTCTCACTGGTATGCGAAGCAGTTTACACTACTCAACAACATAGACTAGGATTTCATGTTTACAACTAATCTATTTGGAAACCCAAATGAAAAACATATTTTATTATATAGTGGCTTCTGCATTTTTAATACATTATAAATTTATGGTTTAATAAAGTAAATGGTTTAATTCAGTTTTGTCCTCAATCTCTACATGCAATAATCCAAGGTGCATGTTTTACAATAAGCAATTCTAGAATTTGTTTTTCAAATGTTTTTTTTTTTTTTAATTCAATTTCTCGTTTAGCTAATTATTCAAAATCGTACCTAAAGTGCACTTGATTGGTCTGCATCATGGCGACTGTGGGTTCAGCCGTGGCAAACTTAATTTATTGGACATAAGTTTTAAATACACACACTTGTTTGTATAAAGTTCCATAAGTCACAGTGCAAGTCAGATCAAACACCAAGTCCAAGGTTCTCTCTTAAGCCATTTTTAGTCAATAGTGGTTTAACCAGTTAAGGTTCTGGGTGGCTCAACCAGTTATATAAACAAGGTGGAGTAACAAGTGGAGGGGGGCACACAGTAAAATGTACCAGAGCTGTTATGCCAAACATCAGCACTCTTTAAACACCACTTCCGGCCACAACGCTACTGAATCCAGGAAATCCAACAGAAATTATACTCAAAAGGGGAAAACAATGTTTGAACTGAGTGGCATGGAATGTCCAAACTACTAATGATGATATGGCTACCAGACCAAAACAAGGTTCAGGAGTCATCTGAACAAAACTTGAAATTGAATGCATAGATACAGTGCCGTGAAAAACTATTTACCTCTTCCTGTTTTTTTTTTTTTTTTTTGCATAATTGTCACAAATAAATGATTTAGGTCAGTGGTTCTCAAACTTTCAAGCCAGCGACCCCTAATTGAAGATCGACAAGATCTCGCGACCCCCACTATCAAAAACAAGCAATAAACATAAGTTGTTCACAGTATTTTGACTACATTTACTATACATCAAAAAAAAGGTCTTACCTTTCAATGGGAACGGTGGATACAGCTATTATATTATATTGTAATTCCTTGTCTTTTCGGTGAAAAAAGTCTACAGGCTTTTCAATAAACAAAGGATGTTTTGTCTCCAAATGCCTTTGCATTTTGCCGGGCTTCATACTTTCTTGAGCAAGCACTTCTGAACAGATTACACATTGAGGGAAATCTATGTTGTTGCCAGTAGAGCAAGTGAATCCCTACTTTATGAATTCTTCCTGACATTTCGTTGGTCGATGTACATGGTTCCGATGACTCAGACAAACTGTACATAATTTCCTCAACATTTTTAGATTTGCGAATAACAAATTTATACATCTTGGCAGTTGCGGTTTTCACGTGCAGTTGTGCGCCAGTCGCTGCACAGTGATGTCATATCTTTGAGTCGTGAATTTTTTTTTTTTTTTAAACATTCAATTTAAACACTCACACTCAATCAGTAATATATTTACACATTAGAAAATATTTATTTATAGCATTTACTTGTAATACTCAAAAGTTTGTATTATAATCACAAAAAAATACATAATTTTTTAATCCCTCTTTCAACTCCCTTGAAATTATTCCACGATCCCCAGTTTGAGAACCACTAATTTAGGTCATCAGCAAATTTTTATATTTCACAAAGGTAACCTGGGTAAAAACACAATTAAAAAAAATATTAAAGGAAAGAAGCTCTTCAAACCTACCTTTTACCCCAACGCCTACTAAATCAGGAATAAACGAATAAATAAATAAATGTGATTAATCACATTTTTGTTCAATGAAAAGCTGCATTAAATTTCACTTAAATAGAACCTGCCAGAAGTTAAGATCACTATGCCTCGATTTAAAGAAACAGATGCGAAATAAAGTAATTGACATGTATCATGTATGACATGTAAGCCATTTCTAAGGCTTTGGTGTGCGTCCTGTTACATCTGGCAAAGATGTTATTTTCTAAAAATTTCATAAAATTAACAACATACCGTAACACTGCTGCACAGTGAATGGGTCACCTTTGAATGGTTTTAAAAAAAAATGATTAAGGTTTTGGAGTGGCCTAGCCTAACTCAGGATGACAAATATACAAAAAGAAAGAAAAAATATAGTTGCAAGTAGGGGTGCTCCGATCAGGATTTTTGGGGCCGATCACCGATCTCCGATCACTGGAAGCTGTATCGACCAATACTGATCACCGATTACAGGGTCTACTCAAAGCCTTATCATGTAGCATTATTTATTCATTTACATTGTTGTTTGATATAGTTTTGTATAGTATTGAAATTACAATTCTAACTGTATTTATTGGCAAGCAACATGTGCAACACGTCAACTTAAAACATAGCAGCCTGTGCTTGGTTAGTAATTGGGAAAAGCTTAGAGCCTGACAAATGCATACTGGTCACCAGTATACCAGCACCAACACACAACATATGCTGGACAAGCTGGTCACTAGCTATCTGGTCTATGCTGTATTTTTCAGCAGGGAAGTAGGATGCCGGAAGTTCTGCAAGGTCTGCAAGCATCCGTGAGGACCGCCAAAAAAATTAAACATGTTTCACAAAAAATTAAACATGTTTAATTTTTCATGTTTAAAAAACAAGTTTAATTTTCTGTGCGGAAAGATGAAAACGTAATCACAGCGCCAAAACTCACGTTGAATCATGATGAACCGTACTTACGGCCACAGCGCGCAAAAGAAATATGTGAAAGTGGATACGAGTTATGCAGCTGAATTTTTACGAAGTTCCAGGGGGCGCTGTACAGGCCCTGTGCCACGCCCGGGGTCCAGGCACTCAGGCCTTCCTCATAATCAGTTTCAGTCTACACCCATAAAATTTTGGAACTGTAGGTCTTTCCACTCGTGAGATATGAGAAGTTATTAGCCACTTCCTGTTCATTTTTATTCGCTATAATTTTAAAGCATTGTCACGGCCGAACCTTTTGAAATATCAAAAATCCCTCCGCAATTTTGCATTGGCAACTTGTTTAGATCATAATTCCCTAGGAGGAGTATTTCACCTTCCAGTGTGCATTTTGCAAACAACTCAAAATAACTCACTTCCTGTGGATTACAGCTAATCAACATGCTACAACATGCAGCGCAAAACTTGTTCAGCTTGATGAGATTTAAATGTACACCAAGGTTTATAAGTATACGTGCAAGTGTGTCTGAGCTATGAGGCAAGAGTCTCTAGGGGGCGCTGTGCTGGGCGTGCGCTACTAACTGGGCGAGCCCCACTGAGGAACTGTTGGCCGCAAATTCCAATCTGTGTGTGAATTTTGATGACTTTTTGAGTATGTTAAGAACCCTCAAAGTGCCCGGATGATTGAAAGAAAAATAACTAAAAATAAATAAATAAATAATCTGTAGAAAAACAAGAGGGCACTGCGCACTAAAGTGCTTGGGCCCTAAAAATAAATAAAAATAATAATCCTTAGAAGAACAAGAGGGCCCTGCAAGCAACGTTGAGTGGGCCCAAGCACCCAGCACCATTGCCTCCCGAGCGGATCGCAGAGCCTATTTGTCTTTTGAGCGTGTTAAGACCTACAAAAAGCCATCGTTGCCCAGGTGCATCGCACAACTTGCACACGTCACACACTATATTTAGGGCTGATGTCAGTAGGGCCCTAAATATTTGTTAAGTGTGTGTGTGTGTGTGTGTGTGTGTGTGTGTGTGTGTGTGTGTGTGTGTGTGTGTGTGCGTGCTTGACAGGTGAGGTTTAGTGTGTGTGAGAGAGGGAGACAGAGGTGTGCATGTGTGAGACATGTGAGGGTTAGTGTGTGTGAGAGAGAGACAGGTGTGTGTGTGTGATACACACATGCATAAACACACTCGTATATGTGTTTGAGTGTGTACGTGAGTGTGAGATGTCACTCAATATAAAGTCACTCAATATAATGCCGCACAAAGTTATTAATCACTTTTCAGCTTTTTTTTTCTTAAGTTTAAGGTATAGTCACTGCTAACCTGTTTGAGATATTAAAATCCCTCTAAAATTTTGCATCCTTAATATCTTTACATCGCAACGGCCCGTTTTTTTGGAGATCGTATAAATTCCCTAGGAGGAGTCCATCAAAATCCACTGGGTGCGACGGTGCACTATGGTGCGAGTGTTTAAGAGCTATGCTGCAAAATCTTGTGTGTGCCACGCGAATCTCAGGCATCCTAATGTCCTATCCTAAAACGATGACGGGCCCAAGCGCGGGCACCACCGCCACACAGGCGCATCAGTAAGACGGGCAAAGAGGACACATGCCCTTAAAGGGGAATGCCTAAAGGACAGACGTGACAGTTTGGGTCTAATGAAACAGATACTAAGAATGTCCACTGTTGTCAAACAGGACTCAGCATCTAAACTCTAATGTCTATACTGTGCATGTTTATAAATATGTATGTGTGTGTGTTTGTGTGACGTTATTAGCGACTATTCGGCATGAGGCATCGCCATGGCTAAACTGTTTGAGACATCAGAAATCCCATTGCAATATTTCATCCTCAGTAGTTTGAGATTATGTGGGTAGGTTTGGTGAAGATGATAATGGTGCAGCTGCTTTGACCAGTCACTGTGTAGAGTGTGTATGTGTATGTGTATAGGATGTGTAATCTGTGTAGAGTGTGTGTGTGTGTGTGTGTGTGTGTGTGTGTGTGTAGGATGCTTAGTGTGTGTGTGTGTGTAGGATGCTAAGTGTGTGCCCTTGTCCATATGTGTGTATGGGTGTGTAATTGATGTGTAGTGGGTCTGTTTCTAAGGTGTATGTGTGTGTATGATGGGTAGTGTGTGTGTGTGTTTGTGTATATGTGTGTGTGTGTGTGTGTGTGTGTGTGTGTGTGT
>QMIH01001886.1:63046-74881 GCA_003987875.1 Clarias batrachus
ATATATATATATATATATATAATAGCGCTTTGTCATTCAGTACATTTAATAGACTGTCGACAATGTTATGTACACTGTTATGGTTTACACATTCTTTATGATTTTAAGAAATTATTTGTTCAAATACGATGTTAAACTTTTCATGAAAATAATGATCACACTGTAATTATGTGTCAGGATATGGAATCTATAAGCTACAGGTGAAACGCGTGCAAAACTTTATTTTAGTAATGCAACTTAAAAGGTGAAACTAATATATGAGATGGGCTCTTTATATGCAAAGCAAGATAGTTCAAGCCGTGATTTGTCATAATTGAGATGATTGTGGATTTGGTGTTTTTATGAGCTGTAAGCCATAATCTCAGAAAATTTGAATATTGTGAAAAAGTTCAATATTCTAGGCTCAAAGTATCCCACTCTAATCAGCTAATTAAGCCATAACACCTGCAAAGAGCCTTTAAATGGTCTCTTCTCTGTGGCGATCTGTGGCTTCAGTAGGAAGCACAATCATGGGAAAGACTGCTGACCTGACAGTTGTGCAGAAAACCATCATTCACATCCTCCATAAGGAGGGAAAGCCTCAAAAGGTAATTGCAAAAGAAGTTGGATGTTCCCACCATAGTGCTGTATCAAAGAACATTAATAGAAAGTTATGTGGAAGGGAAAAATGTGGAAGAAAAAGGTGCACAAGCAGCAGGGATGATGACTGCAGCTTAGAGATGATTGTCAGGAAAAGGCCATTCAAAAGTGTAGGGGACTTTCAGAAAGAGTGGACCGAGGCTGGAGTCAGTACATCAAGAGCCACCACATACAGACAGATCCTGGACATGGGATTTAAATATTGTATTTTTCTTGTCAAGCCTGGGCTAAATGACTGTTCTGTTGCTCAGTGGTCCAAAGTCCTCTTTTCACTTCCAAAAGCACCAAAACCTGGTTCAATGACCATGTGATTACTGTGTTTGATTGGTCTGCAAACTCGCCTGACCTGAACCCCATAGAGAATCTATGGGGCATTACCAAGAGAAAGATGAGAGACATGAACTGAAGAGCTGAAATAAACTGAAGAGCTGAAGGCCGCTATTGAAGCATCCTGGTCTTTCATAACACCTCAGCAGCGCCACAGGCTGATAGCTTCCTTGCCACGCCGCATTGAGGTAGCAATTGCTGCAAAAGGGGCCCAAACCAAGTACTGGGTATTTTGGATTTTCTGAGATTGTGGATTTGGGTTTTTCATGAGCTATAAGCCATAATAATCTCAATCATGACAAATCACGACTCATACTATCTTGCTTTGCATGTAATGAGTCTATCTCATATATTAGTTTCACCTTTTAAGTTGCATTACTGAAATAAATGAACTTTTACACAATATTACAATTTTTCGAGTTTCACCTGTATGTTACCCAGTAGTGTAAATAATCAGTCATTATTCCTACATCATTAGTAGTGTCAGTCTACGTGCCACAATTGGCACATGGCTATGTTTTCACTTTCTCCACCAACAAATTTTTAATATTCAGTTAAAAGTTGAAAAAATAATACAGGAGGGGAGTACAGTGGAACATTGGATTACAAACATAATTCATTCCGGAAGTGGGCTTGTATATATCAAGAGCAGTGTAGAGCAGTGCGTGCATGCGTGTGGGAAGCCGAGAGGAGGAGGGGTGTGTGTGTGAAGGGACACGGTGTCCAATGACGCGCGTGCACAAAGTGCACGCTGATACAGAGAGAGAAAATGGATCTTTAACCTCT
The DNA here is from genome assembly GCA_003987875.1 of Clarias batrachus. Taxonomy (NCBI): domain Eukaryota; kingdom Metazoa; phylum Chordata; class Actinopteri; order Siluriformes; family Clariidae; genus Clarias; species Clarias batrachus. The sequence goes on from QMIH01001886.1 coordinate 64,799, forward strand.
CTAATAAGACTTGCTTTTGCTTTATACACGCTCACATGCGTTATAATAAACAGTACACAGACGTATACAAAACATTTTCTCATACACATGTGGTCACAGTGTTATAGTAAACAGTACATGCATGCACACATGTTGACGATACCAGTGAGAGGCTTTGAAGGGGAGACTATTACCCACAATTCCGCAGGGCAATAGAGAGAGAAAAACATTGGCTCATTTGTTATTACATGACGCTTGGCGTCAAAACAAGAAGTTTGTCTTTCATGTAAAATGTATTAAAAATCTTTGCTCATCTTGCGGAACATTCGCAAACCGCGTTACTCGCAATCCGAGGTTCCACTGTATATTTGGAGACCCAAAGATAAGCACAGTTCAAGTGTGATCAAAATGTCTGCCATACAACAAAATTAATCATTTAGTCAGTTGGCATTGGGACAGCTCATTTTTGATTTGCAGGACAAAGTTTTCCTAGTTATATAATTAACCAACTGGGTAGTGTCATCATCCTTTCATTTAAAAAAGTATTAATGTTAAAGCTTTGCAACTTTGAAATATGTTACACTGATTATACAAATATGTTACACTGTCATTCTAATTATAGAATGACACATATACAACATACCTAATATTTAGTTGAATGTCATCAAAAGGCATTGGCTCAACGCATGGTGATTCTGGCAGTTGAGGAGCCGGTTCTTTGAGAAAGGATGAGTAGAATCTTGACGGGAGCTTAGCCGGCAGTCACTTTTTTCTTGACCCAGAGAGTGTTGTGATCGCACATTCTAGACACTAACTCACTTGCATGTGAGTCAGTCCATGTGGTTTATATGTCCACTTGTGAAATTCAAGCTTTTTTTAATAATATAGTTATTATAGTTTTGTTTATAAATGATGATAAATATAGCATATACAGTCAAAATAATGTAATCTTACTCCATTGCCATTGTACACGGCAACACAACATCCAAATATAGTTGCAAGTAGCGATGAGCAGGCCCAAGTACCCAGCTCCATTGCCATCTGGGCGCACCACACAACCTACACAACTTTTAAGCGCGTTAAAACCTACAAAAAGCTATCTCCACTTGAAGCTATCTCACTTCACACAATATGACGTACTAGGGCTGATGTCAGCATCTGACACGCTTTGTGTACGCACGTGCAAGAGTTAAAATTTGTCGTGTATGAGAGAGACGTGTGGATGTGTCAGTCTGTGTGACAAGTGAATTGAATGTTGGTGAGTGGTTTGTGAGTCTTTGTGTTAACATTTGTGATTGTGTGTGTGTGAGATGTGTGAGGGTGTTTGAGAACCCATGACATGCAGTGTGAAAGTTGTTCAGCTCAATGAGTTCTAAATGTGTACCTGGTTTCGCGTGTGTATGTACCAGTGTACAGGTGTGTGAAGGAGAGAATGTCTATTACCGTCGCACTCACCGCCGCGACAAAACGACAGCAGCCAAAATAAATCAGTTGCATTTCAAGGCAATTCGTGAAATGACCGCCAGGTGGAGCAAAGTGACATTTTCCGTCGCTTTTTTTTTTTTAATAATTAAGTCATAAAAAAGTCTAAACAATATGCTGTATCGAAGAAATACTACAGTAATGGTAATTTCCACATCTGTATATTTTATACAACAAGCATGAAAAATCTTAATCAGAGCTAATGATATTTGCTGTACAATAGTGTAATGAGTAAAAAAACATTGAAGTTAAACATTAAAACAAGTACACTACACTGTAAACCCTAATGCTCAAGTTATTAAACATATTGAGTACTGTTAACCTAAATAATTGTTTGAGTACATAAGTAACAATAACTTAAGTAAAACTTCCACCAGCATAATATCTATAGAGCTCTCGTGGTGTAGTGGTTAAGTGTCTCGCCTTCCATATGGGAGACCCCTGGTTCGATTCCCGCGCAGGGTTTTGCAGTATATATTTTTTTATTTGTTCAACAAACTAAAAAATTTGTTTCCAATTTTAAATAAACAGAACTATCATTAATTTAAAAAAATATGTAACTGATAACCTCAAATATTTGGCGTTTTGCCAACTTAATCGGGTTTACAGTGTAGGGTTTTGGGTCATCTTAATTGTTGTGTTCTTTAAATCTGTAGTAGATAATACCGAAATAAATTAAACTAAATGACTATAAAATTAAAACATTGTCAGGACGTGCTACTGTGTAAGCGGATGTCGTTGTCATTCAGCCCCGCTTGTGTTTTTGCGGTAGTGTGGGAATGAAATGCAGAACGATGTTATGATCATAAATTTCTTTAATAATGACCCCCGTTGCGCTGTACCACTGCTGACAAAACCTTATGAAATATAATCACAGTACTACAAATATAGTAATACCTGTAGCCGTTTCTTATTTTCATCAAATTTAAGCAAAGTAAATGTATACTTTTCACGGCGTGCGCCCAAATCAATATCGCTCCTCACTCACTCTGAAGCTCACTAGGTAGGCGGCCTAGGTGCACACTGCAGGTATGCGAAGAAGCGGGGCCGCCTAACTAGGCACAACTGGTGGGCTATCGGCTAATGATAGCGAGCTTCTCTCCGCACTATCAAACACAGCGGGGAGTGTTTCTCGGGGTCTGTTGGGGGACACTGGACTTTAAAAAGCATCTCGCTGTTTACTTACAATGTAACTGATTATCTCAACTATTTGGAGTTTTGTCAACTTAATCGAGTTTACAGTTTAGCAGTCAAAAAATACTCTAAAAATGCTGTGTTGTTTTTGTAAACACATTGTTGGGTTGCTCATGTTGGGTCAAATGAGATGTAGTGAGTCATTTACAAATTAACACCTGGTTGGGTTATTTTGACCCAACAATTGGTTTATTCTTTATTATCTGTTTCCTTCAATTACTATTAATAGAAAGACACTATATGTTACATTCTTATTAGGGCCTGAGTGCCCCTAAAGGTCAGATGATAGGGTCACTCCTGATTTAAATGACGCTAAAGAATTCTGAGGTATTCACCCTTTATTGAAACTACCCATACGCTTGACTGTAGACTTCCAGCAGCTAAAAGATATTTATGACTTGAACATTCTGCCACAGAAATCATCATGCAATAATGCCATAATTTTCATCTTCAGGATAAGTGTTTCATTAAAACTATCTAATGAAAATAGAAGAAGGTGTATAGAAGAGAGATAAATGAATACAACCAAGTGCTTATACGCAGGAGGTCCTTAAAATTACAGTTTACTGACCAAGTTCCCATTCATCTTTCCTTTGCAGTCAAAGACTCTGGATAGACAGACATATCAAAATGGAAAGAAAGACAATGGCCTTGTCCAATTTCAGCATGAAGATAAGAATGAACAGGATTCCATAACCTCACAAGTTTCTTGCAAGCTGGTGAACATTGAGCAGGAGACAGCACTGTGAAAAAAATTATAATAATTGTACTACATATGCTTATTGCCATGGAAAAAAGTTATGATGTCGAGAGAGAGAGATATAGATGTTTAGTGTTCAGATCTTATGATCTTCTGTTGTATTCTAAAGAGATAAATTCAGCACTAAATTCACAACTGGAGATGTGTGTATAATATAGTCAGTTTTCTTTATAAATATATAAATGTGACATGACAACTGACCAATTGCAACACCCTCAGTATTTGCACATTTCATAGAAACTGAAGATGTATATAGAAATGAGCAGAAGCAAAAGTGTGTTAATTTAATAAATTACATAGTGTAGTGAAAACATTTCTCTCCAGACAAAATCGTAGATTTTTAATTTTATTTATAATTACCTTACTAAAAAATCTGTAAGCTATTTTTACACTACAGTTAAAAGGATAGTTTGGAGTTTTTAAAGCTGTCTTTAGTACATTAAAGTTTTTCTTGTAAAAACTCATTTTCCTGCTTTGCACACAGTGTGCAGATTGTGAAGTTTGTCACACAGAGCCTGACTGTAAGGAATCTGGGTCACAACCCTGTAACTGTTACTCTTTTCTTTCTCCAGAAATTGGCCTGTGGTTAACCAAAACAATTTCCAGGTAAAGAAGAGTTAAATTTGTATGAAATACTCTGCAGCTTTGAAAGATACCAACTTGATTTAACTCAGTGGGTCTCGTATGCTAGGACTCGTGTCTTCATACGAGTCAAAGCTAAACTTTGAAATTAATTTTTTGCACAGGATTGTTAAATTTGGCCCTGATTCCTTATTATGTTCATTGTGAAAAAAAATCTGAACTATTCCTTAAATTTGTCCTATTCCTTTATGTCTCGATACTATATCCTGTTTGAGCATAAAGTGCAAAAAGCAACTTCTGAATTTGACCAGTGACACACAAAACCAATTTTATGCAAAGTTGCCTTTGTTCAGCTGTACACCTTATTGAATTTGTGCATTAAGGCATGATTAATTTAAGTGTGACTTTTTTTGTCTGGGAAACATAAAATTGTCTGTACTGCTGATTTTAGTTATCATTAATTTTATATGTAACTACAGAGCATCTTAGTGTCTGAATTACTTGAGAAACTTTAGGCTTAATAATCTTTGAAATGCTGGTGAACCTAGAAAAGACGTTTTGAGCTGAAAGATCCTGCTGCTGAAGGAATTCACTATTCATTGCATTTATTTAATGTCACTGCAACAATCAATTGCTTTATTGTTTATCTGCACACATTAGCAAACATAACACATCCTCTTATGAAGGGACTTCAAAGTCCAAACCAGGACTAGTGATGAAATTTGTGGTGAATGAAGGGTAAAGGTGCATTTACAGAAGACTTTGAACACTGTATGGTGATGAGACTCTTAGTCGCAGTAAAACTAAGAGTCTCTTAGTAAAACAGGAAAAGGTACAAAGGTACGGTACAAAAGTTTTAAAGAGGCCATACGTCTGTGAATGTCAATTTAAAGAGCCCATTACAGTTGTTCCCTTGAACATTCAGCGAGTGGAGCACCTGACCTTTGAAAATCGTTGGACAACTTATTGCCAACTTGCGGAAAAGACTCATTTTTTACTTATTTCACTTGCACATTACAGGAATTCGGCTGGGACTTATTGCCATATACCCATACAGTCCTGACCTCACTCTATGCCATGTCCACATGTTTGTGTCATTAAAAGGAGTTCCTGGGTGGCTAGTGTTTCAAGCTGTCTCATCATTGCTCTGGCGTACTGTAAAACTTTCTACCTGGCATCAAGCATTTGTGAATAACTAGGATAACTGCATTAGTGTATGTTAGTATTCTCTCAGAACTGTTATGTAATGTAATGGGGACAGTGGTGGCTCAGTGTGTTAAGGCTTTAGGAGTTACTGATTGGAAGGTTGACGATTCGAACCACAGCTCCTCCATGTTGGTGCTGTTTGGCCCTTGTGCAAGGTCTTTGACCCTGTCTGCTCCGGGATATGCAAAGAATACAATTTTTTACTGTGCAGTAATATATATAGGATGAAATAAAGGCCTAATTCTGTTATTCTGCACAAATCAACAGTCCTGGTTTGACTTCAAAGCCCTTCATAGAACTGTATCATGTTTGCAGTGTGCTAATGTTTTTGCTAAAGTGGTTTATGATACTTAACATAAATACTGAATGTTAATTACTAAAATCTTTGCGGATTGATCTCTATTAATGTATTTATTGAGATGTCATTTGTTGAACAGAATTATGGGATCACTCATAAGAAGGATATTTGTCGTGCTGCCATTAAGTTGGCCAAAATGTCATTGTCATTGGCCAGATGCCATATGCTGCCTTTGAGATGAAAAGCACAGGCTCTGACTATATTTTATGTTGCTTTATCTGTGTTAAATATTGTAATCTGTGGTAGAATTTATTATGCCTACTTTGCAAATTCCTTGTCAAAAGTTTTTACAACTTGAGGTCCACTTGAGTACATACTCCTCAAAGAGAAACTGGAGGAATCGAAGATTCCTTCAATGAGAGTTTTTTTCCACCTCCGTTGGTAAACCTCAGTGTTTAACTGTCTAAATGATAACATGCTGAATATTTAAATCTGCTGGCCAGTTATTGACCGAGTTGGTTTTTTATTTCACTTGCATTTTGTCATTATTGACTTAGTTTTAAAAAAAAAAAAAACTCTTAATATATTGCACCTAGGTTTTAAAATCCTTAGAAATCCTGAAAGAAATGAAATGTAATATTTTATGTAATATTGTGTGCTGGTTTTCTTGTGATTCTGTGAAGGCTTAGTGCATGATATTTGTTTCCTATATATTGTTTTAGTTAGCAGCCTTTATGTTGTATCTTTTGTTTTTCCTTGTGCACATTTTAGAAACAGTAGAAACAGTTTGGTCATTACGAAATCCTTGAAGACATTCAAGGACCTAGTAAATATTAATATTCAGGAATAATTCAGGAATAGTTAACATTCTCAATCATGGTTCTGGGGCATAATTGAAGATCTTAAGTATCTGCATAATGGTACATTCATGTCTGTACAATTGATACTACAATTTTTAATGACTAAAACATGCTTAAACTAGCTGCATTAACAAAGTTTAAAATGAAATGTCACTCCCTGACAGCCATCTTTCCAGCTTCAACCAAGTAATTCTGACATGCAATTACCCATTCTGATGTCTTCTAAATTACTTATTACCCTTCTGTCTGTAGAAACTGCTTGCCATCATCTGTCATCTGCATTCCCACTATCTTTTCATACCTGAAATTACTTGAATAGTGTGCACTAATGCTTTCTTTCAGCATCTTACTATTACCGTCAGATCATCAATTATATTTTCCCCTGCAGCAAATAAACGCTGTTGTATTATGAGATTAAATGCAACCTTACTCAGCTAGTACTACAGTAATTGTTTTAAATAGATTAAATATTACACTTTCTTAGCAGAAGGTATTGTTTCCTTCACCTCTAAAGTCCAGAAAGCACTGTGATGGACATTGCTGCCTCAAGACTTTATTTTTTTATATGGTTTTAAAATTTTTCATTTTATGTAGAAAGAAAGCAGCATTCAAGTAATTACAATATAGAGCATAATATTTATATAAGAAATATTATGAACATGTTTATATTTTTAGATTTGTTCTATATGTTTATGGATGTCTCCCATTTTATCGCCATATATAATTGTGCATTCCAAAAATTTCTTTAACTATATGCAATGGACTCTGACCAGATTCATTGCTTTGAGTGTGCCTTCACTTTCTTTTGTTGGACTGATTATTAAAGATGATAGCGATGAACTTTTCACACTTACTTGAGCAATGATAGCGATGAAATTGCATTTGTGCTCTTGAAAGCCAAACAAAATTATTTGAAGGGCATAATGGACTTTATTGTATATTTTTTAAATGAAATGTCTACTTGGGATTTGTACTGTTTGTTGTATCCATTATGATTCATTACTTTATGACCTGAAATCATTTGTTTAGTTTTTTTTAAATTGGGAAATAAACCTGAATATGAATGTAGTTTGAGTACAGATGTTGTTTTTTCCAAGAGAGGCATGCGTATAGGATAGTTGATTCCTGCTGCTTTTATATAATTATTCAAAAGATACACCCACTTTTGTGTTTGCCTTTTTAAGAAAGTCAGTATTGATTTTATGGTTCTGTTTTGCTCAAAACTGTGAGAAAAGGCTCATTTAAAATAATTTCTATGAAATTGGAGTTGCGAGGCCACAGTGCTAACTACTAAGTCTTTGGTGCTGCCGGTCATCACTAGAATTACTGTTGGTTTGAGTAAAAAATAAATAAAGAAAGGGTAGTTTATTGTTTATTGTGAACAAAAGTGTTCATTCACTTTCCCCCTCCACATTCTTGACAAACTTCTGCGCCATTAACTCTGGTTCTTCCATGGCAGCAAATTGGCCACCTCTCGGCACCTGTGTGTAGCTGGCAAGTTTTTGGTACTTTTGCCTGGCCCACAGTTCTGGAATATGCACCAGCTGATTGGGGAAAACAGCCAAAGCTGTTTGAACATGAACTGGGATTCAAAAAATACACAAGCCAGAAAAGAAAATATTGATGAATACTTTACAATGTATTTGCGTGTTCATTCATTTGCCAATCATTTCTTGACCCACTTGGAATGTGGCTGAGTAAGACCTTTGCCCACATTCTCCTTATAGAAACGCATAGAGGAGATGATTGAACTGGTAGTCCAGTAGATCATCACATTGGTCAGCAGATCATCCAGAGAGAACTTCCTATAACAGAAGTGAAAAAAGTCCTGTATACTACATTAGAACTAATAGAACTTGAGTGTGAGTGACTTTGCCGCTCAAGCTTAATCCTTCTTGCATGTCTCAAATATATTTTAAATTATTTAACACATTTGGCCTTCCTGTGACATTGACCCTGTTCAAACCAATTCTATAATCTAATCTAAGTTATTCTGCTGGTTACATTGATAACTCTAGAAACATTGACCCACTCATGCTTGAGACATCACATCAGAATCTTGGACAAATGGAAAACACAGGAACATTATACCACATAATCATTAAAACCAAAGCAACACCACAAAACACCATACATTTGCAACCCTCCATCATCAAAGTTTCTGGACTTCTGGACAGTCCAGGTAGAAAACTTCAGGATTTATGCAGCCAGTCCAACTGGAGAGTCATTCAGTGTCCTACAAAATTTAACACAACAATATAAAATATACATTTTTTATCTACTGTGAAAAGAACAAGTAAAGTACTGAAACTTTTTCTGCAAGTAGGTGGTCTTTACCAGCAGTATCAGGCTTGGTGGCTTGTATGTGCATGTATCCTGTTTCCTTCAGTGCATTAACAACTAAATTCTGTACAATGGGATAAATCATGAAGAGTAAGATCCTTGGAAAGTAGGGCCCAAAATTATGGCTCATATAATGGTCAGGCTTGGTTTGTTTGGAGGTGCAAAAATGTTTTTTACTATTTTAAAAAACATCACAAAATAGAAATTTGATAAAGTATTTGAACTCCATGATCTCAAGCTCCTGATGAAATGTACAACCACACCAGCAAATGGGAACCATTTGCTGAGCAAAAATACATCAGTTAAATGGTCTTTGAAGAAATGATTGTCTAAAATGAAGGGAAGTCAAAAACTAAAGAGCATACTAAGGAAGTTAAAGATACAATAATAGAATTAGATCATTTAGGAATAGAGTATTATCTCTAGGAGATTGGACATCCCAGGGAGATGCATCACATCTAGATTGTCTAACCCGAGCTCTGGCTAGACAATCTCAAAACTCAATAATACAAAAATTAAGGCCGCAGTAAGGCGAACAGTCACTGAGTTCCATAAGTACAGCGGCTGCCAGTGAAGTGATGGTGCACCACAGAACATCATGCTATGCATGACAGGATTATAAAGGAGACATGGCTAGAAATAAACCACAGCTCAGGAAGAGCAGAATAGAATAGAATTCACAAGAATAGCACAAGAATGACACCATTCCTACAGTGAAATACGGTTGTGGCAGCATGCAACAACACTTTTCATCCTTATAATCTGGGATTCTTGGGAATATGGAAGAGCATATAAAATAATATAATGACGAATAAATAAATTAAAAGTAAATTTAAAAAAACTCAAGCTTGGAACAAACCTTTCACTTAAATTGCAATTAATTTGTTTAGTACTTTTAACAATGGACAAAATAAGATTACTGGAGTAAACAATTACCAGTTATAATTCTAACTATAAATATTGAATAAAACAATGCATAGCTTTATAGTCTATATTTATTGTCATTTAACACTAATAAGCAAGCTAGTTACGACAGCGTCAAGGAAAAGGTCTCAGACAGCAGGCCTGGACAAAAATGATGGTACCCCTAGAAAATATTGAAAATAATRTGRCCAAAGGGACATGTTAATTCAAGGTGTGTCCACTAATTAGCATCACAGGTGTCTACAATCTTGTAATCAGTCAGTGGGCCTATATATAGGGCTCCAGGTAGTCACTGTGTTGTTTGGTGACATGGTATGTACCACACTCAACATGGACCAGAGGAAGCGAAGGAAAGAGTTGTCTCAGGAGATTCGAAAGAAAATTATAGACAAGCATGTTAAAGGTAAAGGCTATAAGACCATTTCCAATCAGCTAGATGTTCCTGTGACTACAGT
>QMIH01001886.1:85074-96471 GCA_003987875.1 Clarias batrachus
CCACCATTTTTACAAAGTTGGACCTCCGGAGCGCCTACAACTTGGTGCGTATCAGAGAGGGCGATGAATGGAAGACGGCATTCATCACCCCCACTGGACATTACGAGAGTTTAGTCATTCCATTTGGTCTCTGTAATGCACCAGCAGCTTTTCAACGTTTCATCAATGACGCTCTCCGTGACATGTTGGGCCGATGGGTATTCGTCTACCTGGATGATATCCTTATCTACTCTCGCTCCGTTGAAGAACATGTTCAACACGTCAGAGCGGTTCTTAAGAGACTGCTCGCTCACCAGCTGTACTGTAAGTTGGAGAAGTGCGCTTTTCACGAGCGCTCCACCACGTTCCTGGGTTTTGTCATCTCGTCCCAGGGTGTGGCCATGGACCCACAGAAGCTAGAAGTTGTACATCATTGGCCCCTACCCAAGACTCTCAGACAACTTCAACGGTTTCTCGGGTTTGCGAACTTCTATCGTCGCTTTATCCGGGACTACAGTACGGTTGCAGCACCATTAACCGCTCTGACTCAGAGTTCAGGGTCGAAGAACACCAAGGCTGACGCCCTCTCCCGACAGCACGAGGAAGACGCCCACCGGGCGGACCCCGCGCCTGTTCTTCACCCCTCGAAGATCATCGCCCCACTATGATGGGAACTGGAGACGAGGGTTCGCCAAGCACAAGCCGCAGAGAACGAACCGGCAGGTGTGCCGCCTGGACGACTCTATGTCCCCAAGAACACCCGGACTGAAGTCATCCAATGGGGACATTCCACTCCTCTATCAGGGCACCCAGGCACGCAGCGCACCCTACAATACGTGCAGCGTGCCTTCTGGTGGCCATCTATGGCCAAGGACACCGAGTTCATTCGGGCGTGCTCAGTGTGGTTCTCTAAAGCTGTGCACCTGGTGGACCAACGGACCAACCAACAACGGACCAACCAACAACTGGACCCGCTACCTCATCTGGGCTGAACTTTCCCATAACTTCCATGTTTCCTCCGCCACCAAGTTAAGTCCCTTTGAGGTATGCCAGGGTTTCCAACCTCTGATGTTCGAACATCAAGAACCGGAGGTTGAGATACCAGCGGCCCAACAGTTGGTCCGCAGGTATCGACGGTCGTGGGTCCGAGCCAAGGAAGCAATCCAACGTGCTAACACTCGTTACACCACGCAGCATCGCCACCGACACCTTCCGGGACGATTGTACCACGTAGGTGACAAAGTGTGGCTGTCCACATCAACCCTGTCATCTACCGGCTCCAGCTGCCTGCGGCGCCCCGGATCCATCCAGTATTCCATACCTCACAATTCAAACCCTTCACAACGTCACCCATGGTTTTTCAGTTTATCCTTCGGTTGCTCGTGACATTTCTTCATATACAGTATTTTTTGGGAAAMCTTCTATACACTGATCAGTCTCCAGGTTCTCTCAACCTCTCTAAATGTATTCTGTCTAATCTGTCTAATCATATACTTGGAGGTAGTGCTCACCTTTTTCCAACAAGATTTTGTAGAAACGTCAGGGCCCATATTTACTAAGATTTAAGTAGGAAATCTCTCCTAAGTGGCCAAAAGAATCACATCATTTTGGTCCTGCTTTCAGGTGTAGGATTAAAAGCAACATTATTAAAACACAAAATCACTTCTATCTCCACGAAAACTTAGAAGATGTCCTAACTGGTTATTGGTTGTGAGGAAATGGTGTTCCTACATATATACTGTTATTTTATTTTATTTTCAGATATTTGTATTCAATTATTCAATTCAATTGTATTCAAGTGATCCTCATGGCGTACCCCATTTTTTCACACTTCTTTGGGGTATTGATGCTTTCACAAATTGCCTCCACTTTTTATTGTTAGAGGTGGAGAGTAGGGCGAAATTTCACTTTATTTATTTGCATTTTACTTCCTCCCCGGCAAGCAAAATGCTTTTTATTCTCTTTCCAGTTTTGCTTTCTTTTCGAGGTTATTTTGATCAGATTCTGACAGTTTTAGCTGTATTGTAAGGATTTTAAACAGCTGTGATTGGAGCAGTCTGATTAGAATAACATTCTGCAGTGTAGTCACACGTCTATAAGTTTTGTCTGTGTGCATACAGCTTTCACGCAACTGCTGCTGATTTCAGCATTTCACTTTTTTACTATTTTAAACAACAAACAAGTCAAACTACAATACCCACTATAACATGTAGCCTAGTTTGCTACTCGCAAAGAGTTATATCCTACACTTTCAAACTAGGCTGTATGTTATAGTGGATGTTGTAGTTTTTACAGGTTTTTGTAGTTTTAAATGGTGGAAAAGCGAAATGATGAAATTAGCGCTAGTTATGTGAAAGCTTTATGCACATAGACAAAACTTATAGATGCGTGACTGCTTCAAGATGTTATCCTAATCAGACTGCTCATCAGACATATAGTTTAGTTTGCAGAAAAGGGAGTAAAATATAAACAAATAATTAAAGTAAAATTCTGCCATACTTTTACCTCTAAAGATAAAAAGTGAGTAGAGTCAATTTGTGAAAGCCTCAGTGCCACCTGTCAGTTTGCTGCATGTACCCCTGAGGAGTGTGAAACATGGCAATACGCTACGATAAAGTCCTGCTCATAACAAAGAATGTCAAGAAACAGTTGTGTACACTCAAATAACTAAATATGTATATTATGTAATTATAATGTATATATAATATATGTATATATAAATATAATTMTATTATATATTTATAATGATGCMCTGAACTCAATAAATGCAGCTTGTTTTTCTTTGATTTTATATTATATAGTGGGAATGTATGAATCTGCGCATGATCTGCAATGCTGTAAGAGCAGAGTTTAATTCATTATTTCCAACACTGCCGTCTGTGTCACTGTTTCAAAGCTACATCATTGCTGTTACTAAAAAAACAGGGTAGCAGACACCTGCAGAGACAGTATACAACATGTTCATTAATGGACCGTTTACATACAGCACGTTATTGGTTTTAAAAAAATCATATCTTTTATGAGATCCATGTCATCTAGAGTTACTACAACGTCTCTCCTCCGCTCGTGTCTCTGCCTGATCCATTTCCTTACTACTCACACTTTCGGAACTCTTCTACATTTTGGTGGATATAGGAGTGCTTTTCAATGTTAAGAATGTTAATGAATTGTTCTATTTCCTGCTCCTAAAAGTTAGACCAAAATTGCATCACATTTTTGACCACTTAGGAGCGATTTTATACTCTGAGATGCTTAGTCAATACACGCCCTGGTTTTGGGCACTTTCCATTCAGAAAACAGTGGGGCAGTGGAGGTATTGTGGAGGCACACAGTTTGTTCTCTGAATAAACAATCATTTTTGCACACCTTTACAGGTGTTGAAGTCCTTGTATCACCATGCATCCATGTTCGCGTCACTCAGCCAAAGAGTACCTTTATGAGAAGCCCCCAGTCACACACACGTGGTTGTGTGTTAGAAGTTCCAAACAACTATGGATCATACCTTGAGCTTGCTGACGTTTTTACAAGTGTACTTGATGTCAATATGTGGGTAATGGAAATTATTTAGAGGTACGTTTCAGGTGCATTTACAGTACATTTACATTCATTCATTATTTATCCATTTATTGATCTATTTTTCTTTGGCCAATTTGTACCCAAGTGTGTTTATGTTGAGATGCATTTGCTTTTCTCTTCCCTAGGTATTAGAACTCCCATACATAATGTTGCCAGATCCCAGACAAATTTTTAGGTTAATAAACATTGATATGTTAGTGGTTAATAAATATTGGTATGTTAAACAGTGGTATGTTCGTGGTGTTTGACAGTGTTTGATTTCTTATCTAAGTGAAATAAGGTTTACAAATTGGCCAAATTGCAGACCAAACTGGATTAGGATTATTTTAAATTCTCAAATAAGCTCACAATTTGACTAAGATCTGTTAGTTAACTCTTATGTTTATAAATAAAAAAAATTATATTTTTGTTACCTTTGAGCTCAAACCATTTTTGCAGTAATTGCACTTTACTTGAAGGACAGTTCAAGTATATGTTATAGAATAACAAGTATTACATAATACTGGAACAAGCATTCCAGTATTTGGGTTTCAGTATTTGGGTTTTGTTAACAAATGTTCTCTGTAAAAGTTTGTTTTAAACACCAAAGATACATGAACATCAATAACTACAGTGTTGGAGTTTTATATTAAATTTCTAAAATAAAGTGTTTTGACCTTCAAATGACTGTCTTTTAATACATTTTTGTTAGTTTTGAACATTTAATAAAATGCTGTTAAACCTTAAAGGTAAATATGATCATTTGAACACCTCAAAAAACAATGGCATGCTTTCACATTTAATTCAAATCATTTAAATGTTGCTTATCAAAGCCTAGCACTTGTAAACATTGTAAAACAAAATAATTTTTAGAAACCAAAACCTCATTTTTTGTTGCCAGGATGTATTGCACTGTATAAGAGATAGAAAGGGGAATTAATCTGAATAGATCGATTCTAATGTTTGTTCCTGTACAAATACATTCAAAAATATTGATGTCAGCAAGTTGACTTGAAGTTATAAAAGATTTTCATTTTTATCTGAACGGCTTCCTCAGTTCTGAGTAGTGTAGAGTCCCAGATATGGATTCAGTCTGTCAAAGTCACATAAGTTAAGGTAAATATCTGTGTGAAACTGCCTCAGAGTCACACTCTGAGTACTGATTCTGAGTACTGAGTACTGATTTTTAAGAGGCTGATTGGTAGTTTTGCAGACTATAGGGCCAAAACATTTCTATCTTCATATCTCTAAAAGATCGATGACATTTACTTTTAATTTTACATTCACTCAGTTAAGGGAAAGATGATTTTCCTTGAGACAGTACATTGACATGCATTGAACACAGCCACATTCACACAATTTTTTTATCTTTCAATGTCTAGACAATTTCTTAGTTCTTGTCGTAGGAAAAGGTAGAGGTCCAAAGCCATGCAAGTGTTCCCAGGAACATGAAGATTATTTTCAGCCATAATGGAGGTACAAAGTGTAAAGACATCGTTATCACAAACAATGTCGGATAGGTGGACACAGTTATTTTCATAATGGTTGACTTCATCCCCTGCAATCTGGCACAAGTAGTCCTGTGTGATGAATAGTTCCGGTAATAAATACACTAACCCGGAAGTCGATTGCGAGTACTCCTCTCGGCTCCTTGCTAGCGAATTTTCGCTGCTCACCTGCGTAGCTCGTGGTGATTGGAAGGTGGAATGTAGTGGCCAGTCTTCTCTGAGAAAACGGAGGTCGGCGCGCGGCGCAAGCTCTCTACCTGATGTCCGCGAACACGGAAGTGCGCGCGCCGTAGAAGCAGCAACGGCTAGAAGAATCGTCTTTTCCAGGCGGTGGTCAGAATCCGGTGATCCAGCAGCGAGGGCGAACAAATCCAAATCGTGAGTACAATTCCAAATCCTGAGAGCAAGCGAGGTCATCCACGTTAATCAGTCCGATARTGAYAKAAGTACCAGAGGGCGTAGRCGAGAGAGAAATCCGGAAAACAGGCAGGGTCRAAAACACAGRCTAGGATACACAATGACTATTTTACACAGGGAAAACRCGAGGCACACGAGTGAGATACTGCGGCACTGAGTGGATCTCTTAGTGTGCTTATAAGCTGGAGAGATAATTGGCTGATCAGGTTCAGGTGTGCCAGAATGACAGGTGTGTGTGGGGAGAAAGATCAGGAGTGGAGTCTCAGTGCCTGGAAGTGCTCGGTTGATCAGGCTGACTCGTGACACACTCTGATTTCGTAACAGATGAATAAGGTGACTTCCATGACTCTTTGACAGCATCCACTTCAGTCTGAAGGCAGAAAGTAAATTAAAACAGAAGTCTATGCAGAACTAGAAGAATAAGATTTTCAGACATACGTTATCAAAAATATATAATCATTTAATAATCATATATTTTCATTAATTTATTTTTTTATTCATTAATTTGTATTCAATTATTTTATAATAGAGATTATTTTGTGTGAGAATTACTTACTTGTATTATACCAATTAAGCAGAAGATGATAAGATCCATATCTAGGAATTCCCCATTGAAAACACCTTCATTTTTGAGGCTATGCAGTTGCTCCAGCCCAAACTCCACACACACTTTACGAAGAATTCCCCACCAGCTTTCAATTCTTTGGTTAATTGTGCTTTGCCCATAGATGAAGCTCCTTTCACCACTTTGTAAGTCAACATCATTTTGATGCAAGGATCGCTGAATGTCCCAGATAGAGCTGTTCTCGGTTCCCATGTCTGCTCTTAGGTGCGAGGACAACTACCGGTTTCTCTTACTGTCTCGAGAAAATATCCACCGATAACTTTGGGATCACTGTTTGTGTGGTAGGCATTCAGCCACAAAATCATTCTTGAGAATCCATCTATGGCCCCGTTTATACATATGCCAAAAGGCTTTTGACTTGTCATATGAATTAACATACCATACAAAATTTGGACTCTTGGCGAAATAAGCTCTTCTGTTGAGTCTCCTCTGGCTTCTCAAGTCTCTGCCTACTGGATCCAGACTTGAAAGAATTAAACGAACATCGAACATGTAATCCCTGCTCTTTACATTTACTGTACATCCAACGCTAACCATGCAGGGCCCCTGAGCCCTCCAGTTCCTCTTAATAACATTTTCAAGATCGTCAAAGTGTTTACGACGAAAGTGTCCATTCTTCATGAGAAATCGCTTCCGTGTTTTTAGACAATAATAATGTCTTTGTCATGCGCACGTCTAACGCGACCGGCACGAGGACCCGGAAGTAGTACGGTTGCGACTTTAACCGCCCTGACATGGCCATCATCTCACCCCTTCATCCTAAACTCTGTCGCTATCTCCGCCTTCCAAAAATTGTGTCATCGCTTCACCACCGCACCAATGCTCCTCCTTCCAGATGCAAGCAAACCATTCATTGTGGAGGTGCAGACGTTCTATCTCAACGAGGTCCAGACCAGAAGCTACAACCCTGTATCTTCTTCTCCAGGAAGTTTGACCCCACTCATCGGCAATACGGGGTAGGGGACTGCGAGCTGCTGGCCATAAAGTAGGCCCTGGAGGTATGCCGACACTGGCTCCAGAGCGCCAGAGAGCCGTTCATCATCTGGACCGACCATCAAAACTTGATCACCATCCGGAATCTCAAACAGCTCAATCCAAGACAGGCGTGGTGGGCTCTTTTTTTTTAGCACTGCAATTTCCACCTGTAGTCTCTCATCCGGATACCACCCTCAGACTAATGCTCAGACGGAACGGACCAACCAACAGCAGGAGCACTACCTGAGATGCTTTATCGCTGATCGTCAGCGCTCCTGGGCCCGCTACCTCCTCTGGGCTGAACTCTCTCATAACCCCCACGTTTCCTCCACCACCGAATTGAGTCCGTTTGAGGTATGCCACGGTTTCCAACCTTCGCTGTTCGACCACCAAGAACCGGAGGTTGACGTACCATCGGCCCAACTGTTGGTCCGTAGGTGTCGGCGGTTGTGGAACCAAGCAGAGTAGCTATCCATCAGGCTAACACCCGCTACGCCACTCAACATCGCCGTCGACACCCTCCGGGACGATTGTACAAGAATGTAGGTGACAAGGTTTGGCTATCAATGAAAAATCTACAGCTCCACATCGAATCCCATAAACTTTCACCATTGGCCCGGTAAGTGTTACCCTCCGGATCAATCCTGTCACCTACCGGCTCCGGCTCCAGAATACCAGCCGGCTCCAGCTGCCTGCGGCGCTCCAAACCCATCTGGTATTCCACACCTCTCAGCTCAAACCCTTCATCACGTCACCCATGGTTCCACCCACCCACCTTACTCCTCCTCTGCGGATCATCGAGGGCAGGAAAGAATGATTTATGGTGCAAGACAAATAATTGCAGTTGGAATACTTTGCTCCAAGGTCAGCCACCTGTTAACCTTATATAAAGAAAGAAGGGGTGATTTTGTCAAATCCTTAACTATAGATATAATTTAAGGAATAGTATGCAAGTCTACTCTGAAAGCATCTTAACTGAGCATCTTAACTGTCCATTCGTTTAAGTATTTGGAAGAGTGATAACCTCCTACATGTTAAACATTAACCATACACCCAAAACATGTGAACTTTCATACAGATAACCAGAGAATAAAAAGTTTACGATGTGCTGTCCTACTCCAAATGCATTCTTCCCCCTTTTTATGCTATTATAACTACTATGTTATTCTACTTTTATACAGTATAATGTGAGAACATACACGAGTCTGAAAAAAAAAATTGTTTGTGAAACTTTCTAAACGCGATGCACTTACCTTTTCATTCACAAACATTGAGATTATGCACTGATCCAACTCATGCTGTTGCWGCAGAAAATCTAGGAATCCCTGATCCATTGTGTCCAAAAAAAGGCAAATACACACATGAAAAGCACCAATCTATCGGTGCCCTCTTTATACAACTATCTCACCTATGCGGTTTGACTCGCAGTGAGATGCGGCGTTAGGCATCGTGAGTTTAATGTTTAATTTTTCGCGTGGAAAGATGGAAACGTAATCACACCGTTACAAAAAATAACTGCAGTTTTTGTGAAGTACAATGCAGTTGGAGTGCAGTACAGTGCAGTTGTATTGAAATATGGTTCTGTAACGTTGTCCATTGTAAAAAATAAATAAATAAAAAATTCAGTGAAGTGATGTGTGTCTCAATTGTAGTTTGTGATTCTGAATGCTTTTATAAAAGTTTATTAAAGAATGCCACGGTCATCTTATTAAACAGAAACCAGTTGGAAGCAGGTAGAAGCAAATAGCGTGTGTACAAGGAAAACAATAATGTCTTCCTCTTATACTCTTCCACTGTAAAACTAAAACGTGCTTAAATATGCACCACTGCACGATTTGTCCTCACCGACCAATAAGACTGCAAGATCATATCTAATCCTCAGATAGAGATTTAAACTATAGAGCGCGCGATGCGGTCTCGTAGTGCGCGCATGCGCGGTACATTCTCGTGCATTTAGAGATGCGCGCGCTGACCGAATCGACAGCTCATAAACGCCGAGAAAGAGACACTAACCCTGCGTTCACACCGAACGCGGTGAGAGTGTCAAAGACGCCGGAAGTCATTCATTTTCAATGGGAGCCGGCGGCGAGAGCGGCGAAGGGAGTTGAAATCAGCTCAACTTTAGGGTAATGAGTTATGACGCGATTGAGCGGCAACCAATTAAAAGGTAGGTCCTCCGCTTGAAAGGATTCCGCGGGATGCAGTCCTGTAACTTTTGTTCCGGCGACATTAGTTCCCAAACAAAATGGAGGAGAGGTTGATTATTGCGATAGCGGGTGTTAATTAATTGTTATTTTAATTAAAGACAAAGTCTAGTAAGTGATTCTAATGTTATATTAATAAGAAAAATAATATAATAAAAAATATATATATTAAATTAGACTAGCAATTCACAATGAATAGAAGCCACACCATACGAATGGCGTATAATTAGTTTATTTCTACAATACAGTACTTTCTATGAATACAAGAAAGGCATTCGGTCTACGTCAGAGCGGCCAACAGCGGCGACAGGCGTTGGCAGCAGGGCGGCGAGATCGAACTTTGACGCTCTCGCCGCGTTCAGTGTGAACGCAGGGTAACGGTTTGTGTATGTCGTTATTGAGAAACTCAAACAGGATGGAGTACTATAACGCTCTTGTAGACTTTATTACTGATAAACCATATTCGCGACATTAAATCATGATACCTTAAGTAACTTTTTATTATTTTACCACATGTAACCTACTAAACTTTCTGTAAGGTAGTGGGTTAGGTTGTTTTTATTGTTTTCTTTTAATCTCTCATGCAGAGTTTAAATGTAAATGGTGTATAACTCTTCATACAAGAGGTGCATAATGGGTGCCTGTGTCTTTAAGAATGCCTATGAATGGCGCTAGCATGTTTGAGTGCCTTTTTAAAAATTCTTTTTGACAAAAGGATAAAACAAAATATACATTTATAATAGCATTATACAATTTGAGTAAACATGAATAAAAAAACAAAGCACACACTAATTACACAGAAAACAAAGTATTGAAAAAATCAAAGAAATAATAAAGTAAACTAAAATAAAAAAGCAAAATATATAAGTGAATACAAATTCAAAGGGGTCTCTTTATTCTTCTTCTAAAAAAAACAAAGTCTCTTATTATTCCAGCAAATTTCTTGGCCTTTTTACCTTTCATATGCTCCAGTGATGGAACATAATTACAAATAAAATCTTTTTTAAAGACTGAAAAATAAGGCTTAGTTTTTATGCATTTGCATTTGTGAATGAAAAATTTGCCTAAGACATATCTGCCCAAAAGATAGCAGAACACTCACAAGAGAAAAAAAGGGGGATCAGTAGTCTCAATGTCAACTTTACAAAATGTACAAGCATTTTGTTCAAAATTARAYCGGTGTCTTAAAAACTCAGATGATGGATARATACCATTAAATATTTTGAAATGGGTTTCCTTYGCTTTAGGAGMCACTGGAAAGGCAATATATTGTGTTCGTAATATTTTAATGGTTGGTTTATCATAAGTTTGTAAAATATTGTTATAATATAACGATGTTGGGTATATTATAGAATTAAAACCAGAGCGGATGATTTTGTTGGGAAGTGTTGCTTTGAGGTTATTACCATTAAAAAGAAGTRATGGGAGGTTACGTGATCCATCTGAAACGTTGATAAAGCTGTTTTGTACAAGGTTTGTAAAACCTTTTGGAATAGCTTTTAATACACGTTCAAATTGTTTACGTTCACAGTGTAAGTGTAACTCGGATCCCCATTCATTAAGTGATGAACTGACCAGACATCTTTCTCAAGCCAATCAAGAATGCACAAAGATTTATATCGGAATAAAATAAATCTATTGTTCCATATTGAGGTTTGGTGTGGGGTGAAGTTATGATTGTATAATAATTTCCAATATAGCAAAACCTGTTGGTGGAATGAAGATAATTTAATTGGTAGCCTAGAAACAGTGAAATCGCATCTTAACAGAAAATCAATTCCACTCAGTTTTTAAAAAATAAACCTCTGGGAATAGAAAACCAAAAGCTATTTTCATTTGTTACAAAATATTTTAGCCATTTAATTTTTAGCATACCATTTACACAGGAAAAGTCGAAGGATTGTAATCCACCATTTTCATAATCTTGTACAAGTTGTGCTTTCCTGTTATAATCCACCCGTTTTTTCCATATAAAGTTGAAATTGATTTGGTTGATGGTCTTAATGGCTCTATTAAAAATGGAAAAGGCAGGATGCCGGATAAATGCATCTAGACAGACTTTCCATTTTGGTCAAATAAACTCTGCCAAAAATGGATAAATCTCTCTGCATCCACATTTCAAGTCTATTTTTGC